>JARJDU010032007.1:0-61483 GCA_030264695.1 Lissagria laeviuscula | reverse complement strand
AATTTGCTTTCGACTCATGACTTATTAGGGCCACGGTATTTGGTACTTTTACAAAATTCAATAAGTACATTATTTAGCGATAAATAATATATGCCCGTACAAAAGCCGTTAACTCAATATATAATCCGCTAAAGTTAATGTTCGTTTTTTGAGACTTTCTAAATTATTTTAAAATATTTCCGATTTGAAACTGGAAAAGTAAAACGATAGGGGCATAGTTTTTGCCAGCTATAAAATTACGCAAAAAAAAAGAAAAAAGCTTAATTGGTGTGATCACAATCAGTTACGGCTCTAAGATGGAGTTTCCTATACTAGTTTGGAGGTAAACGAGCCTCTTAAGCGAAATTTGACTAAGATATATTGTTAGACTCGTAAGGCACTATTTATTAAATTACCATTAATAATAACTAAGAGGCAAATAATAAATAAGAATTAAAATAGACTGCAATTAATAAATTAATAATTTATTCGATTTGCTCCACGTTGTAAAAAGGAATTCAAATTCCTTTGTTGCTACAAACATAGGATCATTTTTGTTGTCTGTTTGACATTTAAAAAATTTCGAAGGGCTCAAAAAAAATTATATGTAACTTAACTGTATGCGCATTGTACCTTTTAGGAAGCACCTATCGACGTAATTTTGTCTCACGCTCATGACTAGGTACACGTATTTAAATGTATGAGAGAGAGACCGCCATTGGTCGGGATATAACGAATCCGCGTTCGCCGAGGTCGCGTTGTATATCAAATCTATCTAAAATCATAATATATTTGAGAAATATGATGCTGCAGTTTGAATGCACATTACAATTAAAGAATGCATTAATTCACATCGAGATCAATAATATATCAATGAATTTTTATTTACAGCTTGCAATTTGATCCAGCACCAAGACGTGGTGAACCACATGTGACACGCAGGACGCCAGACTATTTCCTTTAAACACATCTTTTCTTCAAACTACAACATCAAATTATGTATGCAAAGCAACTAAAGAGATTGATTGATGCAAGCAAATCCTTTTTTGGAGTTATTTTTTTCATTATTGGCAGCAATATAAAACAGCAACAAAATCAACGTAATAACTGATTCATTCCACTATGAACAGCGGGAATCTGCAGATGCATTATTATTTTTTGTTTGAATAATTCTACTTTATATTTTTCGATTATACACTACACGACTAATGATGCATATATTCTACATGAACAATCGACATATGTGGTGTTCTACGTAACTTTTGTACGATGTAAATAGAAATGCATATGCAAAATTACATTTCATTTAGTAGAAATAGAATCATTGTAATTTAATATCGTGTTCTCTGATTTTGCGCTCATCACAATTATCAATGAGTGGGAGAGTAGCCGGGTATATTTATAACAAAGTGGTTTATGTTGAGAATATTTGTTAAAGCAACTACTGTATTACCACCGCTGCCCTATAACCGCCAAAATGATGGATTTATTCATGAAGAGTAACTGTTACTTGTTACAGTGACGATTGATTTAAAACTTTATTATTATTTAATTAAAATATTCTTTATTAATTATACACGTTTAACAATAGCCATGAATTGAAATTATTTACAATTAATAACACGCATGATATGTCCTATTGTTTGTGAAAATCAAATTTCATTCAATACACATATGGATACATATTGTAAGTAATTATGTTTCATCAACACAAATGACAAGTCTAATTAATTGCTTAGTGAAAGTGAGTTTATTAATTTAAATAAAAATAATGGTTAATTTAAATGATTCATTTGTTTTATTAGCAGCATGAGGTAATATTGAACTCTGCATTTTATGCATTTGCGATTTGTCATTAAATGTATATTAATAGTTCATTCATTCTAAATGTGTTTAATATTATTGTGAATAGATTTTCAATATAAAATTATTTTGTCTCATGTTAATTCAGCTATCTATGTAAAAATCTCATTTTTTCAAAGTCTTTGCAAAATCAAATGTAATCTTTTTTATATATATTATGAGATGATTATCATCTACACATAAAAATGTTCCAAAAAGAAATTAAACAATGCAGAGCGATATGTACGACAAAACTTAGTCACATAATATAAATGTACAGATGAATCATCACATAACTGTTTATTATTAAAATAGAAATATTGTTTGTAAATTTGTAGATCTTCACATGTTGTTTGTTCATGCCACAATGTTCTCAGTCACACAGATTCTAAATTACTAATTGCATTCAACAGTTTGATGTAGAATTTCTATTTAGTTTGTTGTTAACAACTATAGAAAGTAAATTATTATACATAAGTAGCTAAATTTTATTGATATTTGGCTTAACATTTTATTATAAATTTTGCTAACCACCAAAAATATCAAGTACAAGTTAGCTATCTTTGTTTAGAACTGATAATGTTGAAACATTGTATGGCTTGTGCTCTCAATTACGATATTTCCATTTGATTGATAATCTATATTAATAAACATAGCAATAAAACAAAAATCATAAGTGAAATAATATTCTAACATGTGCTAAGTTAACTGTATTTATATATTATTAACAAGTTAAATAGTTAATTGTCACGATAACCGAGATTGCTTTTTATTACTAACCAGCTGAAATGAAAATATATTTAGGTTACCATGACAACAAGACTGATTTCTATACCAATTACGACTAACAAATGATAATATTAAACACATTCAGTGTGCAAATGACTTCTAATAATTGAATATATTATTTACAACTTTATTTGAATACTTTACTGATTTTAACTTCATTCAATATGATTAAAAGTGGATACAATGCATCAAACATAAAGGAATTATTCTAAATGTGTGTCACACCAGAGTTGCTAAAGATTTGAAAAAAAAAATGCGATACCATGCAAATGCTTGCAACAATTGGTTTTTTATTTGCCGACTTTATTACAAACGATTAGAATTAAAACAAACGATTCAAAATTGATGGAGTTATTAACTTAATGTAAGTTCAAAATAATAATAAAGAAATCGCAAACTTAACGTAAGTTTCTACTGTTCGCTTGTAATGTGAGAATAAAATACATCCGTGTAAAAATCACCATTATAAACCACAACTACAGAACCATACTATTCTAAATAAAACAATAATAATACAAAAACCAAATCTTATCAAAATCGAAACCAACAAAAACATAAGCTTTTGTATTTGAATCAATGTAATGATTTTATTTCTGGTTTATTTGACAAGATTATTGCTGTATTACAGAATTTAATTTATAATATAATTTATAACAATATAGCTTGATGAAATTAGTAGAATATGTACGTAAGTACAATCCAAACGGTACAACATGCAACCCCAAAATGACTCATTTTCACTTCTTTGTCTTATTTATTGTATGTTTATTCAATGCATATTGTTATACACATTGTTTTTATCTGTTTGTAAGTATCTATACCTAATTTTGTAACTAAGGTAATTGTTTATTTGTTTCTTTTTGTTTTTAATCTAGATTAGTACATACTTAAAGTAACATAATGAAACATGTACTACCGGTAGACATTTAAGAGGGAAAAATTTGGAACTTGTGAGTGTTCTCACGTTTTCAAATGCATAACTAAAAAGCAAACAAAATAATTATCTTAATTAAGCAGCTAATCCAACATGATTGTAAATGGCGTATGGTGCGATTCAGTTGAAGACTGTAACTTGTAATTTGATTTTGAGTTTCTCTATATATTGTATTATCTATTGTAGGATAGTAATCATACTAGGCATATAATTGATTGATGACTATTGATATAAAATATTTGTTAAATTATTTTGTCATTATTTGTTTTACATTAGAGATTGTAATTACAATTAATTATTAATATTAAACTCGAATGAAATATGGCATTGTTTCATATCTATTTTTGTTTAGTAAATGTGTCTCCTCTCATTCAAAAAACAAAAAAAACTAAGCATAGCATACTTATAAAAATTATCATGTGCATGTACACCCGATTCTCTTTTAATACGCTAGATACGTTCCACCATAGATTAATGTAATCACCAACAAACTAACATCATCTATCATACATCAATAATTTAAGTTAGCGGGGATACAGACCTACGGATATGGTTCCTACATTAAATATTGAAAGAAAATCTGTATTTTTTTAATCAAAGATAGCTATGATTTTAAATGACAGTGATAAACTTCTTTGTATAAAAATCACAAATGCTGTAATTACCAAATTATTTTTTATTAAAATAGCTGTTTTAATGTTTTTCTATAAATACATTTAAATTTTGCGCTAAGTTCGCTCGATGAGTTCATTGGATATTTGGAAATTATAATAATTTGTTTTTTATCATGCATTCATTTTATTTTGTATGATATATTATTTAAAAATAATTTTCATGTGCATAGATCATTCAATTTGTTTAAATATTATTTAAGAAATGATTTATATCCACTGTATATCTTTTCTTCTAAATTTAAAAAACAGGTCGCTGTAAAGCAATGAGGTTATGTTCCATAATTTTTGCTTGTAACGCGAGTCAACACAAAATTTTGCACCGCAAAGTGTTTCATCTTGTAAAAGTCAGTTAGGAAGAAGAAATACGTGAAAATGCCTGATCATCTCGGCGACGATATGCGGAAAATTAAGCAGGAGGAAATTGAACAGCCCGAAGAAGAAATTAAATGTAACTATTTGCATCGAAATTAACGATTTGCTTAGCATAATGACTAAACAATTTTTCTTTCTTTTTAGCACTGGATGAGGGCGATATTCATTTATTAAAAACTTATGTATGTATTATTTTATTAATAGTATTTACTAATATGCATAGAAAAAATTGTTAAAAATATACAAATTTTAGGGGCAAGGGCAGTATACAAAAGCGATAAAATCTGTTGAAGATGATATTCAAACAATTATAAAGCGAGTTAATGAACTTACAGGAATCAAGGAATCTGATACAGGTTTAGCACCACCAGCTTTGTGGGATCTTGCTGCAGATAAACAAACTTTACAAAATGAGCAACCACTGCAAGTTGCTAGATGCACAAAGATTATAAATGCTGATACTGATGATCCGAAATATATAATTAATGTTAAACAATTTGCAAAGTTTGTGGTTGATCTAGCTGATTCTGTTGCACCCACTGATATTGAAGAAGGAATGAGAGTTGGGTAAGTTGATAATTTAATCATTTGTTGAATGGTTTTAGATAAATCTGTTTATCTTTGTTTTTAATGAATGTATGTATATTAACTATTCTAGTGTTGATCGCAATAAGTATCAAATTCATATACCATTGCCACCTAAGATAGATCCAACGGTTACTATGATGCAAGTGGAGGAGAAGCCAGATGTGACATATAGTGATGTTGGTGGATGTAAGGAACAGATTGAGAAATTACGAGAGGTTGTGGAGACTCCACTGCTTCATGTAAGTCTTTTTATGGTTATTATCTGTTGGGGATAGTAAATTTATAATTTAAGTTTTTGTTATTTGCTTTATCCATGAAGTAAATATCAATTATGGACAACACAAATACACTTCCTATGATAGTATAATTTATGTTTAGAGTTTCTATAGAAATTTTTGTAAAATTAGTAAATCATGCATGTAAATTAGCTTTTAAATTATCATTTAGTTATCCAATCCTTATAAACTACATACTTCTAACTTTAGTTATAGTAACAGTAACATTAAGATTTCAAAGTACATGCATATTCGCTCAGTATATATAATGTTTTACCTTATCCCTAATGAAATCTTTACGACGCAATAAAGATCCATCGACAATTATCATGCATGAACTGAAAACCTTCCTAACACCCAATTCTTCTAGTCGTTTCACTATAATGCATGCAATAATAAAAAAAGCTATCAACCGAATAGCACTGAATAGCTCCTCTAATCTTTTCTTGAAAAGTTCTTGTACCTCTACAGTTTACTACAATTTTCCATCCTTCCGCTTCCATAAATAAATTCTCTCACTGACCCATATCATCCCACCACTCGGTCACTACCTTACCATCCACTTCTTCCAACGCCACATTCCCTCGATCGTTGCTCCGGCATTCGATTCCCCTCTCTAGCTCCACACCTACCTACGCTTACACCTGTTCACTGATTTCGGATGCTTCTCACCAAGCCTTGCCCTCCTTTCTCCAAACTTCGTTCAAGAATCTTTACCTTCCTTCTTTGCATGGTGTGCCACTTCTCATCAAGCTTAAGTATCGAGACTGCGGCGTACTTCGTTTCACCAATCGTCGCAGACTTTGGTGACTGATGTCCGACGCGGTATTTACCTCACCGATTTCAGGTGTCTCCTACTACACCCGTTACCCAGCCAGCACACGTTGTTACATCCAGCTGTTTTATAAATTCCATTCCCCCGCTTGGTCTGCATTAATTTATACTTACATCTTCAGGCAGCCTTATTAAAGCAAATCAATTCAATACCAAGGGTGATACGAATTCCGTTATTGTTATTGGTTAATGAATAATTTAATAAGCAAGCACATAATTGTTAATGAAGGTGTTTATCATTTGTCTTACAGCCAGAAAAATTCGTTAAACTTGGCATTGAGCCTCCAAAAGGCGTCTTGCTCTTCGGCCCACCAGGAACTGGCAAAACCCTCTGCGCGCGGGCAGTTGCTAACCGCACAGATGCATGCTTTATCCGAGTCATCGGCTCTGAGCTGGTGCAGAAATACGTCGGCGAAGGTGCACGCATGGTGCGTGAGCTATTCGAAATGGCTCGTTCGAAAAAAGCCTGTTTGATTTTCTTCGACGAGATAGACGCAATCGGAGGCGCACGTTTTGATGACGGAGCTGGCGGCGACAACGAGGTTCAGCGTACTATGTTGGAATTGATCAATCAACTCGACGGCTTCGATCCTAGAGGAAACATCAAGGTCCTAATGGCTACCAACAGACCCGACACCCTTGACCCTGCATTGATGCGACCTGGCAGATTAGATAGAAAGGTGGAGTTCGGTTTGCCGGATTTAGAGGGCCGTTCGCATATATTCAAGATTCATGCTAGATCCATGAGCGTCGAACGCGATATTCGTTTTGAACTCTTGGCACGTCTATGTCCTAACTCAACTGGTGCTGAGATACGATCGGTTTGTACTGAGGCGGGCATGTTTGCCATTCGGGCCCGTCGGAAAGTTGCAACGGAAAAGGACTTCTTGGAGGCTGTTAATAAAGTTATTAAGTCCTATGCGAAATTCTCAGCGACACCGAGATACATGACCTACAATTAGGTATCATATCCGTATAGTAAAATGTCATTGAAGCGGTAAACCGTCTTCGGTTTCATTTCTACTTATATAACTAGATTCTATTATTAATACCGATATTGCGTGTGCATAAAAGAATATAAATAATTACAGTTTTATAATATGTTATAAGCTTTTCTCTTATTATTCATTTATACTTTTTTTTTTGCATATTGTATTGATGCATTGTTCATAATTGTGTAACATTGTATGATTATTCATGAAATTAATAGCCTTAATTGGTTAATATTTCATCCTATATTATCATGGCTTTCAAGTTTTACAGCATATATTATGATGATGATTGGTATTCTTATTATGATGGTTTAAACTGCAGAATTGATTAATAAAGATTATACTTTTTCAAAACTAAAACTACAGCATTTATATATTTATAACTAGCGTGTTACACGGGCATCTTGTTATTTCAATATAATAGATCTAAAAACGATCAGGCGGTTGCGTAAACCCCTTCTTAACGTTACAAGTGTTGTGTTATAGTCTTTCGTGCTCGTTGTCCGTCGGCACTCTCGCAACGCAGACAAACCGACTCAGTCACTGTCAGTAGTAGCTGCTCGTTTGTTGCAGAGCTTGAGATCAAACCAGCGCCGACACGCGGCTCGCTGTGGTACTTGCGCTGCTTTAGCTGCTGCTGTGTGCTGCACTGCACGATGAGTGCGAAGAAAAATGCGTTTTTTGCCCGTGCATAAACTAATAAATTTAGGTGCAGAACAGTATTGACCAATAATTGTCATAGACGTATGCTTCATTTTTTTACTCAATTACAGGATTGCAGTAGAAACCCGAAAATTCCGTTTTGTTGCAAAGCAGCCGTGGCGTAACTAGGGTTGTCAGCGCCCGGGGCCAACTTTTACAAACATTGCTAAAAACAATTTTTTTAGCACCTATCCTCCCAGTTTTAGACCCGAAGTTTTTGTTTTTTAAAGTTACATCGATTTGGTTGGTGCGTTGACCTCTCCCGCGAACCCCTTTTATCAATCGAAGACTTAGCTATAGGCATAATAAAAAATATTAAAGAAAATAAATCTATTTGCAATGTGCAATTTTAACCAAATAAAAGTTTAAAACAAGCAATGGCGAAAAACAACGAAACAGTCTTCAACTAGTGTATTATATCCATCTCCGCCGTGCAACGACCTATCGTTAACGCCTTGTTGCTTTGCGCTCTTCCTTCATTGGGCAATGTACGATGCGACCGACGCGCTGTGTGTTCAGTTCAAACTTAAATTCTGTAATTAGCGATTGTTTTATAAAAATATCTTGGTTTGTTTATACCTATGTCCATCTTTTCATTTTTGTCTAATTTATCGTGCAAATCGGTTCAATAGTTTAGGACAGCGGTCGTCAAAGTGGTGGCCCGCTAAGAAAAATCTCCGGTCCGCAGAGTAATTTAGAATATAGATACTCATCAAGTTGGTTTAGGAGACCCTAGCAAACAAAACAAAAAACTTTTTCTTGATAATGTTCCACTACTTAAGATTATACCTTGTAAAATATCCAGACTTCCGTATGAAGGCTAATTATACTGTAAGCGTTTGCAAATTCTAATCTGTACTAATGCAGGTGGGTTGTTTTTGTTTGTGGTCACGGCCACTATTAAAATTGGTTTGCAATCTCAATAAGGTTAGTGAAAGCAAGCTAAGAAGTATACATTTTTTAGCATTGAAATTTATGTAAAGTTCTTAAAAAACAAAATATTTCAATGAATGACTCTAATGTCTAAAGGATAATCGTCGATGACTATTTGTATTTGTTACTTGATATTAGGAAGACAATTTAATTCTGTAATATGAATAAATTACTCGAAAATAGCGGTAGCTACGCCTTTGGGCAAACCGCTATTATTAAATACCTACACCTTTCTTTGATTGCGGTACTATAATTATGTCAATACTCGTTTCATTCAACATTTAGTTTATTCAATTCTTATAATAGGTGCTTCTTTTTTGTATATTTCGTATATCATTATCAATGGTGTATACACTACAGCTTGACTTGGGCCTTGGCCTCCTGAAGACTTTTATTCGGTCCAATGACCGCATCTTGCAATGAAAAAAACTCGAGCTATTTCCTGTCCTGATCGATTGTATTCGAATCCTTCCAGCTTTCATTTTTGGTTTCCCAACTTGCCTTTCCCTTCGGTGCGCGTTTCGGGATTTTTTCGTCCTTCATTAGCCAGCTTACTGTAGATTCCTGAGTTTGATAAGAATTGAGATTTCTGGGTCTTTAAAAATGATTGTATCGAGGATTGTATAAAAGTCCATGTTTCATTGTCATAATAGGTTACTGGCTGTTACAGGTCTTATTATAGTTTTTTAGATTTGCAGCTTTGTTTCTCTTGGGTCATCTTTACAATTGATTATTGGTCTTTTGATTTTGTTTGAAATCCCAGGTATGTGAAGTTGTTCACGTATGATTAAACGTGGCGTAAAAGTAAAAATTGATACATCTTTTCACACATATTTCACATATTGTTACATAAATCACAATTGCACTTTTCGCGCATTTTGTGCAGCAAAACAATGAATTAAATTATTGCAGTCTATTTCGTTTGATATATTGTTCTTAATATGTAATGCATTTACATCTTACACTTACACTTACATGACATTTTTTTGTCTAATTGAATTTCTTAAATATTATTTTACTCATTTAAGGAGATAAAAAGATCTTTTTACTGACTAATTACACACTGGGATACACAAATATATTTTTAAAATTATGTCAATATTTGAGAATGTTGCCACAAGCCCTCTTTAAATTGTCTTACACATTTCCAAAGGCAATAACAAATTTTCTATCTTTGGAAAATAAAGGAATATGCATTATTTAAATTCTGTAAGCGTAAATAATACTCATCTGGTTATCTTACTTTTCAATTTAGGTTCATAAAGACTGAGAAAGTTTGTATAATGTTTGTGTATGTATCTTCACGGCAAGTCTATTAATTTCGGCTATCAATATATCACCAACCTACCTGTCAAATATGCCTTTTCATTCCGCATTTTGTCAAATTGTACATTTCTTTTAGAGATTCTAACTTTATCGAAGCTGAACTTATTTTTTTTTGGTATTGGTTGTTTGCCGCATACAAAACACATTCTTTTTCATCAATCGAAAAACCACCAACGACTTGAAATCTCAATAGAAGAATTAAAATTTATCTTTATGCATGCACTGGAGGTTTGTCGGAAAGTTCTAAAGTTTAACGTATGCGAATGATAAACAATACTTAAGCAGCGTGTTAGCAATATTGAGCAAAACGCGGGTTGTATTTACAAAAATTTTTTGCCATTGGGCTCTTATATGATTGGAGCTTATTGCCGCTGTAAAGTTTCAACCTGTTTGGTTGACCTGCTTTTCAGTGTAATGTTTTTTTTAGAGAACAGCAAAAGGGGATAGTGAGAATTGGCCAACTTTCAGTTTCAGTAAACTGTATATGTTATTGGTATGGGAGCTTAGAAAGCAATATTTTTAGCAGAATAAAATATTTTTAAAAATTAACTTTTTGGGACTGCCGATTTTGGGGTCATTCATTGTGTGGGGTTTCTAGCATTTGCCTAGTGGGTGACGCGACACTGCTTAGGATGATTGAAATTGGGCAAGCCGTATGAAAGATTGAACGAAGGCTGAAAATAATTAAAAAGTGATTTTCTAAGCAACAGATAAACAATAAAGTTTTGCGACTATATAAAAATAACAAATGCAAAAAACTTTTGAATTGGGCCTATTCAGAATCACATTGCTAACTCACTTAAACCTAACTTAAGTATTCTAAATACCTATATAATTGTCCCGGGATATAGACGCCCCTTAGACTGTCAAATTTTTGTCGAGAAATTAGATTATTTATGGATGTCCCTAGAACGTCTGACAAACGTCTTTAAACTGACAAATTTCAAATACTTTTTTTCAGCACTTCTCTCCCCCGCCCCTAGAAAAATTTATCATTTCTACAAAGCGCTTAATGACAGCTAAGTACAGAATTTATTCTCAGGTGCACCCCCGGTGGAGCGCCCCATCACATTTTTACGCCTCTGTATAAGAAGTAAGCTTTCCAGTAATATTTCTAGTTCCACGGGGTCATGCATCAACGAAAATAGACCTTAGGTAGGCTCTGTTTTGGACGGGTTTTTGAATGAAGAAATGGCAATACGGATGTCTTAGGGACATCTACTGCATTCTAATTTACGTCCTCGGGACATCCCAGCAACTACTATTTGTTATGTGAGAAGGTCGCTATCGTTACATTGTGCTTATGTTTGAATTTCAAACTCAATCATGGACACTTTAATATAAAAATAAATTTCAAGTTTTCAAGCATTTTATTATTCAAATCAATAAAAATAAATATTACAATAAATAAACTCTGCTATATGATAAAATTAATTACATAAATAGTAAAACAGTCTCTAAATTCCTAATCCATCACGCAAAAAAATTAAGTAGAAACGCAAATAAAGTCACATTCCAGAAAAGCTCAGTCACTGTCACTGATATCCCAAATTAATAAATAAAGTATCCCAAGAGTTAAGCTCATTCTTGTTGCGGTGGCGGCTTCAACATAGACCTCGCCGCCGAAGCAAGTTTTCTCGATACCACTGAAGCAATATGCGAACTGCGTTTCCACATGTACTCCTTGGTCTTCTCATGGTTGTCGGCGCTATCTACTCGGACCTTAAGCACGTAAAAAACGCATGGAATTACTCTAATGAACAATAAAATCGGATTCTGTGAAGTCATCGATGTACCTGTTTTGGTTGCAGGACCTTAATTGAGTGTAATGTAGCCGCACCTCCATGGACAATGCGTAAAGTAAGTTTCCCAAACATTTCTGCTGTTGTAGCCGTGGCACTTTTAAGTTGTCTTCTGTTGCCTTTACCAAACTGGAAACATATTATAAGAGACATATTACCGATTGTTCTTTTAATTAACATAAGTATAAATCTTAATGAAGATTGTACCTCTTTTTCGACTCGTAGGGTAAGGGGTCCCAAAAGGAAGTTTGTCTTGACATTAGTGTACTCCTTAAGAGCATTGACTACAACATCCCCATCTCGACGTAGTGTACTTAGACCATATAATGTAGCCCTTGCTTTTGTAGCTTGTTGCTTGCTCGATCCAGCAGAGCCGGAATTCGAAGAAACTGAACTATTTTTAGTAGTATTATTGCTATTTCGTACTGGCTTGCGTTTTTTGATATTTGGTGATGCACGCACTTCTAAGGTGACATTTCTAATGGGATGATGAGTTTTGATGTCGCTTGTTTTGGAAATGAGTACAAAAGCGGGCTCTCGGGACTCAGATTCTGTAGACCTAGCGACGTCAAAGTCTCCCATTTTGTTCGTAAGTTGGGGCGCACGAGATCTAGTTGCATTCTTCTTTTTGTTTTTTGGCTTTGTTTTGGTGTTGGTGGACTTGGCAGGTTTCTTGGTTTTCTTATTACTTTTATCGGCAGGTGCCTGTAGTTTTACCCTCACAGGGTCGTAAGACTTACCCAGGATGCGGTTGATACGGCCAAGAATGTTATCCACGAAACGGTTGTATTTTGCGATGTAGATCGCAGGCATGCGAGTTTGTGAACTTCCAGTTTGAGGCTGGATGGCACCTGGATTCAATGAAATAAACGCGTTGTGGGTGTTATAGTTTTGTGATCTCAAAGAAAGGTGTAGTTACTGATAGTTTCAGACAAATTTGAATTAACTGGAAACCTGCGGATGATTGGTGGTTAAAAAAAATATCTTATTTGATTTGAAAATTATAAACTGATCACGTCGTTCGCCTTCAGCAAGATGAAGACGATGAAGAAGAAAAAAGCAGTTGCAGGAAGTAGGTCACCTAGTGACCTTGATACATGCTTTCTTCACATACAAGTATCTTCTTCACCGCAGCCGCATGACTTGAGGACGAGGTCATCAGCATCATCAGCTTTTTCATCGCCACAAACGTGAAATTCAAATATCTGTTACATGAACACGTTTGAGTCATGATCAAGAATGAAATTTTCGAACAAACCGGAACTAAGTGAATGAATTCATTACAAGCAACTCGATCGGCGTCTTCGTCACCGTCGAGCGTACACTGTACGGAAGTTCAAATCGAAAAGAAACCGAAGCAATCATCCGGGGCAATTAGTAATTAACAAACGTGCAACATATCACGACGACCAAATGATTGGTGTATGTCGTATACATGCGTAAGTATGTTTTCATAACGGGACAGTTATCGGGTCAGTGGCCATTCCGGGTCAGGGTCAGAAACTACACCTTTCTATAATTTCTTCTTCAAGTTCGCTCGCTTGGGTGTTAAAACGTTGCACGAGGCGAAGCGGCAACAAACAAGTGCGTGCCAGCCGACGCCCGGATTGGTTCATTCAAATTAGTATTGCAAACATAAGTTGGAAATGCTGAAATTGTAAATCAACCAAATCGCACACGTTCGGTCTCATGCGTCTCGCATTATCATGCAGTCTGTGAAAAGTCCGTAAGTTTGTCATGCTGCTGTAAAGGAAACAGTTTTCATGCAATTACAGATCGCACATCGAAACCCCACATCACTGACCAAAATCAAAAAATCAAAACAAAAAAAAAAAACACGTGCAAAACGCGCATCTGCACAGTTTTCTCTTCCACCAAGTTCACCGATTTACCACAATCACAATCAACATTTTTTTATGGTTCCAACATAGCGCTAGTTGTTGTTGATAAAGTTTCATGCCATTCCGCAAGCAATTAAAATTCATTCAATATTTTCTACTTTTGGACAATTGCATGCAATCAAAATGTTAATCAATATTGTTAATAATGATATTGTTCCGTCCAACTACTGGAAAATATCAAGATGGAACGTATATTTGTTAGTAGCGATTAATAAACTCCCTAGTAATTAATTGATTAATTAATAGTAATAGATGCATTAGCCTAGATAAATGTCACACACAAACATGTTATGTACAAATGTACAACGAACGCTTATTATTTTAGTTAAGGAAAATCAATTTCGTCGGGAGTTTTATCAGACAAAAAAAAACAAGTAGAAATAATAATAAAAAACGAACATTTTTAAATATTTTTTTCAAGTGGTTTATAATTTCTCTTAAAGTTTTGTACAGATTTTCTGCATTCGCATTCGTAAATTTTAAGTACAATTTGTTTCTGGTTTACACAGTGACAATGTAGCTGATTGACATTAGCTATTTGCAAATCTTTTAATATTTGATTATTGTGATTGAGTAACTAAACAAAATTATTAGTTTGCAAAAAGAACGAATGAATTTCTTTTGCGATAATATTGAATTCTGCCACGTACTGCTGTGACATGTACCTAGTTTAATGCAACTAGTCAAAATTGAACTGTTTGAAAAACAAATATGACGCCAGTTTAAAGATTTAAATAAATAAATAATCATTATAAATAGTAAAAATAAATAATCAATTAATTATAAGAAATAAATTAAGATAAATTATTTGAGTTTTGAGCGCGCGACACCAAGCAAAACAATTCAGCGGCCAACAAACATTTGGAAATTGTTTTCATATTGTGTGTAGTAATTTAGAAATAGATATCTCTAGCCACGAATTAAAGTGTGTGTTTTGAGTGTTTTGTTTTAAATATAAAGTACTTCGATTGAGATAATATAAATTAACGTGTGAATTGAATAAAGTCTTTTTTGGCATTTCTTTTCATCATGCTGGACAACAAGGAGCTGGACATTTAAACTCTAGTCCTCGCGCCATTAAAAAAAGCCATTGCGATCTCGTTTTGTTTGATTTTTGGAATGAATAATCGTTTGTAATAAATTTCTGTATAAAGGCACTGATCCGACGCTTATCTCACTTTGACGCTCTGTGCGCTTTTGCGATTCTTGTGGTGTTGTTGGTGGTTATTGCGTAATTTGTTGTTGTTGTTTTTCTTGTGATGTGTTTTGCGGGATTTCGACTCACGTGATCTCTTTGCCTCGATGACGTCTTCGAGATCGGTATCGTCGTCGTCGTCGTCGTCGTCATCGTCGTCATCGTCAGCAGTCGTCTCGTCGTCGTCATCGTCGTCATCGTCGTCGTCACCGGCAAGTTCGTCGAGTTCGCCTTCAACATCATCGTCGTCATCGTCATCATCATCGTCGTCGTCGACTTCGTCATCGGCGGGCACCGGCTGGACGACGACTTGGTGTTGAACAGTATTGCTCGCAGCCACGGCAGGATCAGCAGGATTGGATTCACCTATAGGCTCGGCATGTTCAGCAGCCAAAGGGCTGTCAGTCTCACCGGCGAGTTCATCCGCAGGCTGTTCAAGATCGACGCCTTCTTGAGGTGTCTCCGGGACGGCATCAGCAGGTTGCGCGAGACCACCACTTGGAGAAACATCATCATCATCCTCATCGTCGTCATCATCATCGTCGTCGTCTGCAAACAAAACGGTTATTTAAGCAAAGCGCGACGACGAAGAAAATTAGCGTGCAGACCAAAAGCAAGCAAAAATTTGAAATTTTCTTGTCTAATCAAGACGAACAGCAGCGGTTCGTCATTTGTGAGCCGTTTTAATATTTATTAGCCTAACTGTTTAATCCGTCCGTTCGTCCGCGACATTCAATTCGTCTCGATCGTAAGATAACTGCTTCTCAAGACATTCTTTTCTAATTACCGCTGTTACATCCGCTGGCACTTATTTTTAGTGCCACGCCAATCTCTTTTCGAAAATAGTCCACTAACCTCCTAAGATATCGTCGAAGAAACTCTCGAAGTAGTCCTCGTCATCGTCGTCATCACCTTCGTCCGCAGCTGGAGAATCATCTTCATCGTCGTCGTCGTCATCATCATCGACACCCAGATCCAAATCATCGTCGTCGTCGTCATCATCGTCGTCATCCGATGAGGATGAAGAGGAACCCTGCCTTCCGGTTTCTTTAGTCACTTCTTGTTCTTTTATCTCCGCGGGAACTGCTACCACAGTGGCGGCATCAGAGGCCTGAACCTTTGCCACCGGAGTCACAAACACTCCCTGGGTCTCTTCCTGCTTCTTGCCTTCTTCGATGATTTTTTGTTCATCTTTTTGAATCGGCCCGGCATTAGCGCAAATTACACTCAGGCAAACAAATGCCGCCAATAATAATATTCTCATTTTGATTAGTTTTATTTTTCTATAAGTAAATCAGAAAATTTATGTTATATTATTGAATTACATTCTTGTTTTGAAATATTTCATTTATAAATTAATTACTGTATTATATTGACTTATTATATCAAAAGCAAATGGCACGCATGAATGTTTCTTTAGCAAAATTTGACATGAATTCAAAACAAACAAAACAAAAACAAACAAAAAATTATGCACAAAAGAAAGAGAAAGAAATTTCTGATTGTAAAACTTACCCTAAATTGGTTAATTATCGCAAATTCCTATTTTAAAAACAGATTGCGTTGTCTAGAATGTTAATCTTATCGGCACTCAGATTATTATATATTCTCAATCAAGTAGTAAAACTCAACCCAAATAAGATCAACGAAACGATAATGATATAAGCAAACACTTGACACTAATAATAATATTGAAGAGCTATGACCGGTGCTGACCGCTCCGGAGCGGAATCGACTAACAGGTCGCGCTCGTCTACATACTCTTCTTATACCAGCACTGACGTCATCTCTTGGAGGAAGCGGCGGCCAAGGCGACTGCGATGCTCCTCTGTGCCCCCGAAGAAGCGACAAAGAGGACACGACACCAGCATTGGTGTTTCCTTCGGCTGACAGTGTTTCGTATATAATCAACCTACAAAAAATGCCAAGCATGTTCCTAAAATCAAACAATCCGCCTTAAATTACGCCGAATTAACAACAATGATGCTCCCTGGCAGAGGGAAGGAAGGGGTACAACGGGCACATCTCGAAATCTAATTGCAAAATTACACATGGTCATGGCCTAGTCTTAGCCAACTTCAATCATACGATGTACGGCATTTTTGGCAGGACATTGAATAACAGTAATATGTTCAAATGTTGTATAACAGTTGACAAAATTGGATGCTTTGCCAAAAAGTCAAATGTTGATAATATATTAATATGGTATAATATGTATAACCGGTTGGCAATTTTGAGTTCACCTCAAGAAACTCGAGTTAGCGCTCTTCGCCGAAAATGAAGGTCGTTTTTTAACCTCATATGCAAATCATATGCTGGATTTCCAAAAGACGATTTAATTCGTTTGATGTATAGGTATCCACTGGCTTGCACAGTTAAATTTCACGGAAACGAAAATTCCAACCAACGACGAAACCAACCAGCGACCAACGCCTAACCGTTAGCTGTCGTCGTCGCTTGCAAGCGGAAATGCGGAATCGTTGCTATCGTCAGACGACAACTTTCCATAGATCCTGACACATAAATAGCTATACAGAACCATTGGTCAAATGCACGCAATTCTGTCCATTCTCCTTGTGTGTGCCTAACAATCCTCAATTTACAATTATCAATTATATTTGAATGCTGAATGTCCGGATTTTACAATTCTTCGTACTTCGTATACCAACATCCTTGATGCGCATAAAACGTGATAGTTACCATGATCATGAATTATAATTCATATATAAAACTAGCACGATGACGAGAATTGCGTGAGTTCATTTATCGGCAGTTGAATAGCAAAAAGAATTGTTTGTGCCAATTTAAACAAAAGAATGCTGCAGTTACTTACTATCTACCCACGCTACAATAGTCTGTCCAAAATCAAACATGAACAACGCTAAATAAATGACAAGAAATTAGAAGCTTAGAAGTAGAATATCATCATCAAGCGTCCAAAATTCCATCAAGTTCATTGTTTGTTAACGACATTCAGTGTAGTTTCCTAGTGCACGACCTCATAAACTATTTTCTCTTGATTTCAAAGACGTTGACAATAATTAGGCATCAGAAAGATTAGCTTGATTCGAATTTAGATTGCCATTTAGATGCAAATGCGTTGAAGAAGAACTCTCGTCGTGTCCAATAACTAAACCTATCGATGCATCCTAATCATGAGCTTCTTTATATCTATAAATACTCGATGCATGAGGTACTACACTGTCGTTGGTAGTACATATCAAGGAGAAAGTTTGAGAGATGTAACGGTAATAACAAAAAATACATATATATCCAGGACCGCACCAGAGATTATTCTCACTCTTATTGCTTACAATCATTGACACAATTTCAAAGATACTTGCAATTCGGTAATCATGACTTTCAATCCTAGCGATAGGAAACTCCCAGTTGAGCGACATTAATGAGAATATAATGAATCCTTCTCTGTGAATCTTGAGCGGTTCGTCGTCGTTTTCGTCGCGTTTGTGCCACGAGATCCATTCCGATTGAATTCAAACAATGTCCATCGCTATTGGCCTGCTTGATTAAATGAACAGCTCGAGTCATCGGTTCGGTTACCCGAAAATGGCACATGCACCGGAATTAATAAGAAGCGTGCACACGCGAGGAATGAAATGAGCAAAACATCGACACGCTCGTTTAGTGCTCGTCGCGTCGTGTAATCGTTACGCATTTTTCATGAACAACTCAAGCTTGAAACTTAAGGCTTGTCTCTTTAAGAGATGATTCGATATGCACTGTTAAATAACACATGTACGTATTATATAATTTTTTTTTCTGCTCTGTAATTGCCGCTGTAATATGTCTGCTTGTCTTTAAAATGCAAATTCATCGCTTTGGCCGCATTCGATCGCAGCATTCTGAAATTGATTTTTGCAGCTGGAGAAAAGTAGAAGCAAAAGAAAAAGCAGATGAAAGTTTACTATTTGATTGTTATTACTTATACGTGTAAAATAAAGAGCTGGCAGTGAATAAGTAGTACGATGCCTAGCACCTAAGACTACGACTAATTGCAAGTGCAAATTGGAAAAACAAATTCGCGCGTGCGACAACCATCCATGGCTTATACATTCTGCAGTCTACTTTTGGAATGGCATACACTTTCCAAGTTTTACTAATACCGTGTATGCTTATGGTGTACAGTGACGATGATCAATTTTCACCTCTTCTTATTCTAACAGTACGAGCAAACAACACAACTGGCGTCGTGGCGAGAGAAGACGCGAGCCAACAAGTTGCTGGCCGAAGAAGACGAAGAATTCGACCTTGCTGTTGAGAACGCTGTGTGCTGCTGGTTTTTCGTCGCTTCCTTCTTCGCCCGTTTCTTCCTCGTCATAACGCGCTCATATATGTTTCTAGGTCACGCACACGTCAGTGGGTCACATACTTCTTCAATTCAGTTTCTAAACTAGTTTTAATTTCATTTATGTTGAGCGTTTTTGAGGCGGTGACCACCACGTCGAACAATCATTTTCCTTGCATGATGTTCGAGGGAACTGAATTTTAAGAAAAGAAAAATGATTAAAGATTAGACGTTATAGTCTATGCTACGCTTTCTCTATTTTTTTTTTAAATTTTACTTGATTAAAAAATTCATAAAGATAATATGATATTGAAATAATATTGAATAATAATAATAATGATTTATTTGGGTACATTTGCTTCTTGATGATTTGCAACTTTTTTAGGTTCAGGCGATTTATTAGGTGTATCTAATGTTGCAGGGTCCCAAACATTTCCACTGTCTGCAAATAAAGCTTGCAGACATTCCTCGGACAATTGAGCTGTTATATACGGAGGTGTTGAAATCCTGGAAAATATGAATAATCCGGCCATCAATAAAATTATTTTAATGGCTTCTCTATCTCTTTGTTTTTACTTACGTATAGAAAGCATCCAGTCCACGACAACAATAATTAATCCCATCTTCAATCTTTTCAGTCATCAAACTCTTTAATCCCTCTTGCATCAAATCTTCGGCATTCTCAAACTCCTTGCTTAATATCTTCAAATTCACCTTGTTCTTGCATCGTGGACACTGTGCATGCTCTGACTTCACAGGTAATGTAAACAAATAATCGCACCCTAGATTTTTCGATGCTTTCCCATGACATTTAACTCTGGGATTTATTTTGTCTAGCGTTTCCAACTTGGGCCAATTCTGTGCACACGCTGTGCATTTGCACTCAAACCAATAGCGTCCTTTCAAGTATTTCTGTCTTTCGGAGAGAGTTTTGCGCGAATAATTTGGACCATAGTTGTCTGCGATTTCCAGTCCTGATTTGATCGGCTTGGAAGTCCTGAGAACTATATGTTTACCAACAAAATGCCTAAAACATGACACAATATGAATTGTTATTATATTGCACGTGATTGATGATTGCGCTTAAGGTATGCTATTATCGACTCAGCTCTGGTTAAGATGTTAGGGTAAACAAGGATCAGTGGTACCGTTTTTAAGTATGTTCACTATGAGCGTCTCCTGGGATCTGCACGGACCTAGCTAGAATTTCTCCAGACTGGCATGACGTGCCTTCGGATTGACTGCGCCGGGGTGCGGGCAGCTTTTTCACCCCGGCTTAGAAAGCAAGCATTATGGTCTGTGTAAATTGGGGACTGTGATAGATATTTACATTAATGAAGATTTTTTTTGGAGAGTTCTGATTTTGCTGCTAGGCGTGTTGTGGACAGTATATCATTTCTGTGAGGAGGCCAAAGAAAAGATGGATCGACAGAGTACAAGAAGATTTAAAGGCGATGGGAGCCAGAAGATGGAAAGTTTGGGTCCTGGAGTATAGCTATTTACATACTAATTAGATGAAGAAAAGTGTTGGAAATGGCGTAGAAGATGTAGTTGGTAGAAAGAAAATCTTGAAATCGGGAAAGTCGTATGCAAGAAGATATGCAAGATTGCAGATGTTAAGGAGGTGAAGGTAGGTGGCATTTAAAAACTATTTTCCATTCAATAGATGAACAATAAAAAAACTCATGAATTAGGCATGCTCAGAATTACATTCCTATCTAACCAAACTAAATCATCACATCACATATACACACACACTCAAAAATTTAGTTTTCAGTTTTTTTCTTATTTTTTTACATATGAATCGAGATTTGAAATACATTTTTTTTCCATCAAATTGAGAGGTTCTTGTTCCCGTTAACGTAGAACATTTCCAGTGATCCGTCATAGCCAAAATGCTGTCCTTCCATTATTTCTTTAAGTGCGCCAAAAGTTTAAAAGTCATATGAAAAGAGGTCTGGGCTATATAGAGTAAAAGAATTAAAGAATTACCAAAAAAAAAAAGTACAATTTTAATCGCGTTTGTACAGCTGTATGCGATCTGGCATTGTCCTTTTAATTTTCCGTCTTTTTGATCGTAAACGGCCCTAAGTTCATCAAAAAAATGACAGTAGTGTATCTCTTTTGTTCGTAGCGGAAATCAATAATAATTACTTCTTGAAAAAAAAACACTTACTAAAACGCATCTTGTTCTTGGGAGAAAGTTTTACGCCAGTAGTAAACACGGGGCTGCGAAAGGGTAGGTTTACTAAACTTGTTGCGTATTATCGTGAGCAATTGGCTTCATATCTGTCTCTTTTTTTTACGATGACAGAATAAAATACTTTCCTATTCGACGGGAAAAATGTACTTCAAAGCCAGGTGATTATGTAGAAAAATATATATATTTTTTTAAATTAATACGTCGTTTATGTCTGATCCACCTTCGTATATGTGATGTATGTTATTATTAAATTTACCTTGTCAATGCTGGACTACAATCATGATTAAATAAAGCCGCCGTTTGATAAACTGCTACTCCTATATAAATTGCAGTTCCTTTTAAGCGTCGATTTTTCTGCAATTTTGTTTCATAAATTTCATGAGCATTAAATTGCAGCATTTGGAGATTGTACAAAAGGATTTCACCGATCTTAAATTGATTTTCATTCGGTGTAACTGAAACAAACAAGTAATTCTAATCACTTATAAATCAATTTATATTTATTTTCTTCTTTGTTTGTTGTATATTTACCTTTCTCATTAACATATCCAAAATACCCAGACTTTTGCAAACATCTCAATAAGAAAGCAGCCATGATAGTTCTTTGTAGGAAATCCATAGATGAACGAAAATCAGCCAATGTGCACAAACTATAAACTCCCTTAGCAACTCCTTTCGACATTTCATTATGTTTTTCCAATAAATACTCAATCGGTTGTTGTGTTACCATTCTTAGTGCAACATGAGCAAGTATACTCATCCCAGAACCAATGAGTAAATCCAAGAAATGGCATTCATGTTTATGATAAGTCTTGACGGCTTTGTCTCGGCACTCGATACTGCAGAAAGCAACTGAAGAGCATTCCCCACAACCGACAGGAGATTCTAATCTTAAAAAAAAAATCCAAAAAAATCAGATAACAATTAACCAAAGAAATAACTAAATTACCGATTGAAACAATGATGACAATGTGAACCAAAGCATTCAGGCAACAAACAAGCGGCATATGCCTCTTCTTGTACAATTAATTCTCCGGTAGGTATTGTTTCCTTAGCAACAATAAACCGTCCCCTTTGTGGCTCACTCTTTACTTCAATCTTTGAGCTGCCTCCTGGCAATTCTGCATGCTCTACTAAAGCGTCAAGCTTCCTCCTAGCATTTGAAACATTTTCTTGGTTTATGTAATCTTTTTTGAGGCTTTCTTCCAATAAAAATTGACTGGATGCATTGTTATTGAGCAGTTTAAGAACTAGAGCTTTCGACACTTCGGATTTCTTGTCTTCTTTAAGAGCTTTATAGCAAATTGCCATTCTCCAAAATGCTTCTGCCTTATGAGCCGGTGGAAGACCTTCTTTCATTGCCAACTGCACATCGTGAAGTGCCAAAGTGTATTTGTTCATTCGCATGAGCACTTCGCTTCTTGTCCATAGAGCAAGGCACAAAGACAATCCTCCATCTAAATGAGGAAATTCTCCAGATTTAGGTGCTCGCAGAACGGCATGACACAGCAGCATTAATGATTTCGTTAATTCATTGTTGTAAAGAGCTTTTTGAGCTTCGATCCGACGTGCAAGAGACACTTCTGCACTTTTCTTGCGGTAGATTTCTTGGACGTGAGATAAAGTTGTATGAACAATGTCTTTTACCTTAAATAATTATAGTATAAAAGATGACTAAAGTAGTAAAAACCTATAAATTAATTTAAAGCTAAAACTCTTTGTTATTGTAAAGATATGGATTTACCTACTTTTGAATCATTGTAGACGCTGCGTATGCGTTCCCTATCGGTTTTTAACTTTCCAAACACTTGGGTTACCCATTCTTTGCCTGCGGCGTCTTGCACAGAGTCTGCAAACTGTAGAAAAAAGCCTTTGGAATTAGTCTGTAGCGTTTTTTCGCTACAAATTGCTAAATATGTTTGAAAATCGTTCATTTTCAAAGGAGATGTTTAATTTCCACGTGTTTTACACGTAGTGTTCCCGGCGTCTGGCACTAACCAACCATTGCATATATCAAGTAGTTCACTTATTTATATATTGGAATCAAGCAAAGCTAAAAATATCATCGTCCAGGTTTATTTTCGCTCTGAATTGGAATGGGCCAATGTACGATAACCTGTGTGGCACCCGTTTGAAATAACTGATTCCTTAGAAGTTCTAAAATAGTTTTGCTAACAGAAGTATTGCATTTTTTTGCTCTAGTCCGCTGTAGGCATAAGCCTTTGCATAAGGCTTTGTGCACTGCCACACTGAGATCTATTAGACTATTCTAAGAATTGTTTTCTATTCTCCTAAAGTTTACATTTTTTTTACAAATCGTATGAAATTAAACAAAACAAAATAGTTCTTAGAATATAGATGTATTAATATTATTCAACTTAAGGGGAAGTACGGTAAGAGAAGAAGAAAGGAAAAGCGACAGGAAAAAAGAAGGTAAAACAGAAAAAGAATTAGAAACCCGACGAAGCAAATAATAAGAATAAAAATGCGAAGCAGCCTTCACAAGAAGATACGTTTTGGCTGTTTTATAGAGGAAAATACAAGGAAGCACTATATGGGAACCAATCACAGCAAACTGGGTAAAATGTCCGTCGTGCTTATATCTTATATATTTTAATTTGCCTACATACATTTTCTATTTTGCCTTCAAGATGAGGGCAAAATGGAATATGTCAAAGATTTACTTAACTAGTTTATAAGAACCCACCAAAATTGTTGGTTTAGAAGCCCGCCCAGTGAGGGGGGGCCATGAAGTACAAATGAAAACATGAATTGCGTCTTTACTATCATCAAAACACTTCTACTCCTAGCCAGCGGCGGATTTAGAACTGACAGGGCCCAAGGCGCACAAACCATTTGAGACACCTCAAAAAAAAAACATTCGCGGCCACTTTCAAAATTTGAAGACCCCCCTGGTTTCAGAGGCCCACTATGGCCAAATGAAATGGTTGAAGAAGAAAAACTTTCAAATCTTATTTAACAATTTTGCTTTTTAGAAATATATGAACAATTCAATGGTAGTCCTACAAATGTTCATTTATGAACGTAACTACGGCAGTTATTCTCGCCATGGGCAAGTCCTAATTGTCTGCAGAAAAACAAATGCTGCGTTCTTAACCTTCCGATCACCACTTGGGGTCCGTGCAGACGTCAGACGTATAATTTTGCCTCTGTCTGAACTATTTTGCAGCGACATATTTTTATATAAAAACGTGTTAACGTTTATATATTTTAGTTAGACGTTTCTTTCTAAACAAAGATACATCTTTTTTTGTGATTTTTATAAGCAAAACAATTGAAGTAATTGGGTCTTTCGGGACCCCACGTGCTAGAACGTGTTACATAGTCTTACGTGATGGTCGAATTGCTAAATTACCTCCGAGACCACTTTTGCCATCTTTAATGTGACAGAGCTATACCACAGCTTTGCGTTCCTTGTGCCAAATTGTCAGCTTCGTCACCTCGGTACCGGGATTTCGGAGGTAAGTTAAGAAGGCACGAAAATAAGGTATCAATAATAAATTAAACGTATCTTAAATATAATTAATTTATTGGGAAAATCTTCTTTTTGTATGTTACAAAAAATAAAAACATAATAAATGAAACGATTTGCCCAAGTAAATAAATTCATTTACGCATATTTTGTTTTTGTGATATCCCTAAATCGTCTATATTCTTCATAGCTGGAATAAGCATCGTTAGGGTTTTCTTAGCTGCTTGCGCCTTTGCAACCTTATATTTACTAGCAAATGTAGCTCCATATTTCAACCCACTGATTGTTACAATCACCCAATGTCCCAATTCATTTTTAAAAGATTCATACTTAGGTGTCATGCACAATATATCAAATAAATAATCCCTAAGAATATAAACATAGGGCCTCCCAATTTGTGTCAGTAGCCATTTTGTGGTATTGTTGCCGACTGGTGGAGAGGTATTGGGTACTTTACATATGTTGGCATGAATGGAACCCAAGGAATCTTTAGGAATATTGAAATAGAGCCGTGAAATGATATGTTTTCGCCACGATGAAAGCAGGTATTTCTTGTAGGCTTCGCATAAAGGTTTATCAGTTTGTACATTTGTACGATATACTACGGTCAAACGACGCATCCCTTCATCGTTCTCATTATTTGTTAGCTCTGATATGTGATAATCATCTATAAGAAAATTGTGTTTTGCTTCTTCCACAGGTAAGATTTTCAACATGATTGGCATGTCGGATAAGTTTGAAAGAATTGATAATTTCGAAGGAGGTGATGTCGTTGGGTCTGGATTACCATAGCTGAAGCAAAAAGGAGTATCTTCCATTTCTGCCATTTTCCTGATATCTAAAATAAAGTTTAAAAATATTGTAAAAAGTTTAGCCTCATTAGATAATCAGTATTTTATTAGAAAGTGCGGCCCTGCCTTAAAATATGAATAAATCCATATTCATGGGGCCCTGCGAAAAGCTTACTATTATTGAAATGAATTATAAATCAAAAGGAGATTTCAATACATATTCTAATCAATTTTAATTTAGGCATGATTTAAAAGTAAGCACTAATTGAATTTGCACTATTTATTAGAGTTATCTAAGTCAGCTGTTTGGTTGGAGGGCAATCAGATCCAGAAACAAAACTGAACGAAATCAACCGTGGGTTTTACAATGCTCATGCTACAGTGACGCCATTGACTAGCGTTTTGGCAGAACTGTTTGCCCTCCAAGCAAGGATCTGATAACTGACCTGGATAACTGTTCAAAAATTTTGAGGTTAAACTGAAAACAATTAAAATATTGATTCTTTTATCTAATTCTTGACAAATGTTATTCTTTGGAAGACGTTTTTAATCAATGCACGCTTACGATAAACGACTAAAAAGCTTAATTTACCTGCTAGCTCGGTGAAATTAAAACGAAATGGACGGACTTATCCATGCAAATGTTAACTGACAAATGACAGATGGTCTGCCAAAACTGCCGTACTTAGCCCAATGGGTATTATGAGCCCAATGAAACTATGCAAATTGAATGATGGTATGACGAAGAATATTAAATTTATAGTCTAAATCAAAATTTCTGTTCATGCTTGCTTGAATTTTACATTAATTATTAAACGTGAAAATATTGAATGTAAAATGATTTCACACGCGGAGCTTTCTGTTGTACTTCGTAGGGTTTCGGTTGGCTAGTGATGATACGATGCCGAACCGCCAATAATCGCACCGAAAACAAAAGATTGAAGTTGCTCGCAGCCAATAATCATTCAATATCAGTTTCGCGTGTCAGTCAAACAGACTATGAAGCAGACACTACACAAACGCAAAAATAACGTCATTATATATCGATATTATAAACAATTACCCTTAAACTTAAAAGAAAAATAAAAATATGGGTTTATTTTGCATTCTGTATCTATTCCAGCTATAATACAAAATTGAGCTCATAATGCCCATTTGATTGCAATTAGATAAAATATTCATCCATAGCTAGTCTTTGCTTTTATCATAAATTAATCCAAGTACAGATATCCAACTCTTTAGGGAAAATTCGTGCTCAATGCTGATTGGCTGCTGACGAATTGGGAGCTGAAATGCAGAGGGCGCTTTTGTCGAAAATTTTTGCAAAACACATCATAATACTACCACAGTTTATAAACTGTGATGCTACGACACAAAGATAGGCCATTCCGCTGTACGAGTTTTGATCGAGTTCGCGCATGACATCACATTGTGTGTTTCTTCGAACTATAATAAATGCATAAGTTTATACTCATTCAGTATTAATTAAATATATACATGAATCTTTTTACATAAATAAAATAAATAAGTTACATTATTAAAAAATAGACTTCGCAACTTTAAAGCTATGTACCTGGCTGTTTTCATGAGTTTTCATGAGCATCCTACTGTAATTCGAAATATAAAGTATCAGGACCATCACTGATTTCTAAGTTGTTGCCATTAATATTAAAATCAATATCAAGATAACTTAAAATTGATTCTATTACTATATTGGCATTTTTTTCAGACAATAAATCATTATCACAGCTTCCAATATCTAATTTTACATTATCATTGTCTTAAGTTGCAGAAACAGTCACTGACAGTGACAAGACTTCATCATCATTTTTTCCGAGAATGTACACCTATTAACCGTATTGCAGAAAATTAACCTTTCGGAGGGTCTTGATTTAAGTGTATATATATGTTAAATTCATATTTCATATTAAAATCTGCCTATTTCTTCAAATATACCTTTCAAAGAATTGATACTGTTATTCCTACTTGGCAAACGAATGCTCACTAGCTGCTGGCCTACTACTTCAAGGTATGAAAGTGTGATGTGCATTTTGTAGATTAATTTTTGGTGTTCTATACATACTGAGTTGAAGCAAACTGTGCACTTTGCATTTTGAAAATTTCTGCTACACTAATCCGGGCTCCAGAAGATTAAATAGAAATGCCGTTCCAACAATAAGAACATCAAATAGAAATTTAATTGAATCCGAAATTTATGAAGATTAACCAAATATTATTGGAAAAGCTAACGTGCCCTGTACCATTAGTATTACGATCGTAATAATGTTTTTACCAAGACACAACAAGTTATAAATAAATGCAATAATTACTATATTTTACTGTGCAAGGTGTTTTTAATATTCAAAGTTGGCTTTGAAATTTTCAAATTGTTATAGAATTTTATTTAAAGTGTATTTGCGTTCAACACAATATACAAAACCATATGCTCATTTTGATGGGTCTTTATCTTCTGATGTGAAATGATGAATACCGTCTACATTGAAATGCTCATATGGATTTGTTATTGTGTTGAGGTTTAAAACTGTTCAAATTTTGAATTTTCATTATTCCCGGGCGATTTGCTTTCATATCGACTAGAGCGCCCTCTGCATATTAACCCCTAAAAATGTTCACATGCTTACAAAGTTGCAGTTTTTTATCATAAATAACTGTTGTGACAATAGTTGACGTTTTTAAATGTAAATCATTGACTGTTTTCACATTTCGTATGCAGTTTTTAATCCATACGCTTTTACAATTTTTTATCATGAATACTACTTTCTTACGACTTGAAGCACTATATTCAGCAAGTTTATTGCATGTGGCAATCAAGACAATGCAAAATGATATTAGCACAAGAAGGTAATACAAAAATTATATTATTTTTTATCTCTAAATTTTAATATTTAATCTTTTATGTTTTCTGTATTATGAACGTTTGACAAGCTTGCCATGGTAAAAGAAATAATTTTCTTTTATTATTCATCTATTTGAAATAATTTCAAGATGAAAGTTTTGCTTCATGGGAACACTTACTGTATATTTCTTAAAATAGTTGGTGGGGATCTGTGAAACAACAAATTAATTTGCTTTTTGTATCAACTTTATCATTAATTTATAGCTAATATTTTACAACATTTTTTTTAATAAATAGAATATTATCAAATATCAATCAACTTTATTTAAAGTCAAAGAAAATCAAAGAGCCCTTTGCAGAACTGGTAATGTTACTAAAGTAATAACCCAGATGGTGCTAGTGGTATACTTGTAAATTAAATTACTCAGCTGTTTGCAAATCATCTGATCTTTTTGTTATTTTCCAAATTTTTGTCAACAAAACTCTTTTAATTTGAATATTTTGCAGATTTTATGAAGTATACACATTCTACCACTCGGAAGACATCATGTCTAGTAAGTTCAAGTCTTCCACCACCGAAAATGGACAAAAATCACCTCTACAAATACTCCTAGATTCAATGAACTTTGTTGAACAGTATGCAGACTTAGTTGTGGCTTACACCTCGAAATATAACAATGCATTTAGTGTGACTTACAGTCCTGAAAACTTAGCTGGCAAGCCTGTAAAATATCCACAATATGGGGATTTTCCTGAAACATATATGCTTGTAAGTTTATTTTGTCATTGATACATAATAATATTAGGATAATCCATAATTTCGAGTGCTTTACAGAGATCTTATGGCAAGTGGTGGAAGCATTCATTGTCTGCTCAACAGAATTATATGCCCCAAGACTGTGATAACATTGAATCTGAGGATTATGTTATTGTTCGATACGAATTACCAGTTGTACCCTCCAAAATTATCATCTATGAGACTTTTAATCCAGGTGCTGTTGTTCGTATTTATGGCAGACATATTGGGGGACAGTGGTATTTGCTTTTTGAGCAGGAACCACAAACCATTGATTATCTTGAGAATACAGCAAGATGTTTCTCTCCTAGCTTGAATCAGATTCGGAACATTGTAAAGTATGTATAATTTTATTTATAGGATTATTTAGATTATTTAATATTTATATATATATATATTTATTGCATATTTGTTATAGTGAAATACGGATTGAGTTTAATCAATCAAATTTGAAGTATCACACTGCTATAGATGCTGTACTATTGGCTGGATATGCACCTTTAACAAAAGTTCAGCTATATTTATTAACAAATGGTTTAAAAAATACTCCAGGCTCTGAATTTACTGAGATTGATAAAAAAGTTGAATATGTTATACCTGAAGGGGCTGTAGATCATTTCCAGAACCTACCAGTAAGCCGAATCTTTTTTATAGGGCGTTCTTAAATTAACTTTGAGGCCTCGTTTGTGTTCTTTAATGTTCTTTTGAGCTGTCAGAGATACCTCTGCTCTTCGTGCTTAAACTCCCGAGCTATGTGATCTAGGAAGCGGTCTTCTCCGAGTCTGCGCAGTATGCATCACTTCAGTGGTGTCCACTTATTTTTGACCAAAATCGATTTTTTTATATAAATGATTTGCCAAGATCGACCAAATTTAATGACAAAAAAAACATGTAAGGGCTTAAAATTTTATTTACGTGAAAAACTCCTTTCATGATTTTTTTGGTAATCGACTAAAAATGGCTTTACGCTCGAACGGTCGATCGAGATCGTTATGGAGACTACTGCCTTACTTGTAGATTATAATCTAGAATTTGATAGAGGTATTTGTTTTAAAACCTAATTGTAAGTTCCAACTACATATAATATGTTTGCTCATAAATCCATTTTTGAAACAATTCCAAATTTTTTTATAAATAAATGTCGAAGCGGCAAAGTAGCAACCTAAGGATTTGGGGTTGTGTGATCTCTGTCAGCTGGGTAGCGTTCTTTAATTGAAAAGTTTAGCTCAGTGACCACATTAGTAAAAATTTTGCTTCCTCCACCGAAACCTCTGAGGCAATTTAAGAACTCACTATTATCATAAAAATATTGAACAGTCATTACTGTGACATTTATTTCCTTTACAATGATATAATAAATCATTAATCTTGATTTCTGTTTAGTATGAAGTAATGGTTCACATTTTTGGATTTCTCGATTTAAAAACATTACAACGATGTGCTTTAGTCAACAAGCGTTTCAATGAGGTGAGCCAAGACCCGAATATTTACAAAACCATCAGTCTCAAGAAATATTGGATGAATGTTGATGATCAGACTTTAAAATATTTCCAAAATCGCTGTTCAATGCTGCGGAAATTAGATTTGAGATGGTGCGGAAATAATTATCTTATCACTGAGAACTTCTTCCAAGGGTAGGTATCACAGTATTCTAAAACTGCAGCTCATGTGTAAAATTGATCTTGTAGATTATTAAGAAAATGTGGTCGCCAAATTACTCATCTTTCTGTAAGTCACTGTGACTTCGTTCGAAATGTTTCTTTAGGCGCAATATCAAAGTGTTCACAACTGGTCGATTTGCGTCTAAGAGATTGTTCACCATGTCCATGGAGTTTTTCTATGTTAGTAGACCTTACCAGACTGCAATCCTTAGATGTTTCCACAACACAGATTTCTACGGATGCTCTAAACAGGATTCTTATGGCAAATCGTAATTTGAAACATCTACTTATAGGTAATCGTTTGCACATTTATTTGCGATTATTTCGTTAACAAAGATTATTATGATAAATGGTTTGTTTAGAGTATTGTGAGAATTTAACTAGCATGGATGACATAATGGAGACCATATCCAGATTCAATGAGGGATTGATAACATTAAGTTGTTGGAAAACCGGGACATTGACTGCCCGAGGTGTCAAGTTCCTGGCTAGATTGAAACACCTGAAGGAGTTAGACATGGGCTGGTGCCTCTTGATTGCTGAACCAGCCAACTGTCTACAAGCCCTTGCTCAAGGATGCAAAGAGTTAAGTCGTTTGATTCTGACCAACTGGAGAGGACTTACTGATCAGGATGTAATGCCGATTATATACAATTGTAAAAAATTAATGATGTTGGATTTGCTTGGCATTCCAAATATCACATCTGCATTAGTAGCCGCTGCATTGTCCACTTTACCAAAGTTGCGTCTCTTAGAGTTGTCGTTTTGTGAAAAGATTCTCGTTGATGAGGTAAAATGCAGTTTAGTTCTTTTCTATGATATTGTATGATATATGAAAAAATAATGGTTTGTTGATTAGGTTGCAATGTGGAGAGAGTTTTATCCGCATGTGACGATTCTTCACTATCAGGATTCCCGTCCATAATTCATATAACTCGCAAGATGAAAAATGCATCTGGAATTCGGCGCGCATTAAAGGTAAGGCCTGAGTAACGTTTGCGGCGATGGTAGTAGCATTTCGAAGCATTGTCTTCGTAAATCATTTCCGCACACACGTACTATTTGCACGCGCGGTAGCGGACTGTTTGAAATATTTCATGGCACGCGTGTTTGGCTCAACGCACGCAAACTTTTGAAAATGACAACGGCAAATGTGTCGATTTTTCCTTTCTCACGTTTTTGTCGCGGCGCATAGAGCGTTTGCTCTCGTTCGCTTTGTTCTCGTTCTGTGCGATTACGGGCACGATTGATTTATCGTCCGCGCCGCATGTCTCGCACTCCTTCGATCTTAGCATCTTCGCCTATGCCTTCGAACTATCAAATTTTGGGGATTATCATATATCATTGAGCTGGCGGACTTCGAACACAAAAAGCACGGATGCAAGTTGTGGTTACAGCGTAAGAGGCAATTTTACATTTTTCATAGTTTCTAATAAATCCTTCACGTTTTTCATCAAAACTTTTTTGTTGCTTTTTTATTATTTATGTGACGCACATAGCTTATGTGTAATAACATTGTCCAAACATCAATAACAGCTTTTCTTGTATATAATATTATTCAAGGGATATACAAGTTTCTGGAAGCTTAAAAAATATGTTTTATTACTTAAGTAGACTCTAATCTGACGAATTTGATTAATGCATGTGTTTGTGCTTTATTGCAGAAAATGCTTTGGGCCATTTAAATAGTCATAGTGCTGCTAGCCAAGGATATTTACACAGAATATATTAGGTAAATAAATTACTGTTTTGTTTTATTATTTACACAGTATACATAGTTGCTTAATTATATTCTAAAAATAATTGAAATTATTGTGTATTAAATTTTAATGTCATATTTCATCTTATTCTTTTACATATTTCTCGACTACAAAGGATGCTACGAGTGACTTAGTGCTCAGGCAGATATTGAAAATCAACGGAAGGTAGCAATTTGTTGTGTTGTGTTAATTATTTAATTCCATTATACATATATATCTACAATATTCGTGTAAAGCTTGTATATATTTGTATATAAAATCATAATTTCAATCAAACTGAATTAATTTAATTTAATATCAAATTATATTATACCTGCCTATCCTTAATTTAGAAGTTATTGTGCCCAGTGCCGGATTTACGCATGGGCTATTGTGAGTCATGGCCCAGGTTGCAAAATTATATAGAACGCAAATAATTGAAGTGTTTATTTCAAAATTGTTACGTGGTATCGGCGTTACGGCAGTAACGTTTTTCTTAATCTAGTGAGAAGCTAGCCGTCTCGCGGAGTTGAGAAAAACAGGAATAGACGACACACACAATGGACTAATCACACACATATTGATTGGGCACCACTTCGGTCTCTAATCGAAGATACCGATAAAATATAGATAAGTCAATTTGTATAATTTTAATTGGTTGATTTAGCAGCACACATAATTCAAATTCGTCCACGCCGCTGCTGGATCGGTTCTGTTCTTTACATCCCATCTTTTTATCTTGCAAATTGATAAGAGATCGCGGAGAGAATCGCATTTTTGAATTTTCAGTCATGCTTACAAATCATGTTTCTACATTAATAGTGCTCGCCCGCCACTTTTATTCTCCATGCATTCCCAACATTTTCTGCTATGTCACAAAATGTTCGTTTGTACTTTCCCTAAGGCCTGGTTTATACGAGTAGCAAGTAGAGCAAGGGTGCTCAAACAGTTTGAGGGATTTCCGCATATGTCAGTCACAAGGACTGTGCTTTCTGCCAAGCCGACGACTTGTATTATGAAATTTCTGAATTCTGAAACTTATTTGCTAGAAAGAAAAGTTCACTATCAGTGGGGCGCCGCTAGTGAACAATTCCGCGCCGGGTACCAACTTGTCTTAAACAATGCCACTGCCTAGTTGTTTATGTTTATATCTGAACAACCCAGAAGAGGAGTAACTCCACTCGAAGAAACCTCCAAAATATGTCCCAGTAGAATAGAGTAGCGAGTAGCTTGTAGAATAGGGTACTATTCTACTTGTAATAAAGTATATTTTACCTACCCCTATCACTGCTCCCACTCTACTAACCTATCCACTCTACACAAGTAAAAGTCTTTAAAGCAAGCAGATAGTAGAGTGCAGTTGCACTCGTCCTTCTGCAATTGGACTAATTTGTTTTGATTGTTTTTGAAAATGTCGAAGTTCAAGGAAGCTGAAACCACAAAACTCGTTGTTTTATATGATGATCGTGTGTGTTTAAGAAATTTCTTTCACCCATTCTTGTTTTCAGTTTACCTCTTCATCTATCGCTTCGGCAATCTGCCTAATCAGTGCTTTTAAAGTTCAAGGTAAATAATTTTTACACTTCGTTCAAAAATCTTAAATTTTAAACTTTAAACACCAAAAACAGCTCATACTATACTATACTTACTACTAGCTTAACATCATCATATTCAGCCGTTTTGCGTCCACTGCTTGACATAAGCAAGCCTCTTCTAGATCTTTCCAATTTGATCTTGTGTGTTCAGTATCCAGATTTGGGCTATCCCTTTGATGTCGCCAGACCATCGAGTTAGTTGGGAGGCCACTTTGGTTATCTCTAAACTTGGCAATATGACAAGCCCACCTTCATTTGATGCTGTTTCTTAGGGTAATGCTCAGCATGGCCGGTCCATTTCTCTCTGTGGTACTAGTTTAGGCCATCTATAAATATACCTTTATTATAAAAAAATTTGGAAGACAAAAAAACAATTAAAGAACTGATTGATAACAGGTATTTCAAGAGCAAAAGGTTGGTGTCAATGGTATAGTTGAATTATTTTGGAAAATTTTGATGTTTTTGGTATATCATTTTTTTCGAGCAGCTTTTTTTCCCATTTATAGAATTCGATGAATGACATTTTATAATTTAAAACCTATTGAATTATGCTTTTCAATGTGTCAATAAAAAGCTAATTGCACTCATTTGACTTCTGGACAGGTACAATATCGAGCAAAGTAACATGACGTCAGAGTGCGTGAACATTTGTATCCTGGAGGGAAAACAAATCGCGCTCATTTAAGAGTCATGTGATCATAAGGTAGAGAAAATTGTTTATTTTAAACTTAAAACACATTATAAGGTAAATTTCAGTTAATTATTTTCATGTCTAAGTTTTTGATTCTATTTACTATGTTTGTCACTCAGAATAGACCAAGGATATGATCGAAATTAATTCTAACATTTAAGTGGTTAGGTGTTTCTTTTAAAAATTGCCACATTCTTGTTCTGTGGTAGGATGCACGAAAGTTAGTACAAGAGATACAGTATCATTTTATCGAATACCAAATATATTTCTATAATACCAAATACAACACGCAAACAATGCAAATACAGTCTGCAGCTCGTGCCAGTTTGAGACTAAGGTTATAACCATCAGACATACACTGACGGCATTTTGTTAGCCTAATGGGGCGGAGTTAGAGTGTCTGTTTAAATATATTTTTTTTAAATATGCGTAAATTTTAAATCAAGCTGGACAAATGCCGCTTGGACAAGGACACTGGGACACAAATTTCAATACCGGAATATGTCCCGGTATACCGGGACGTATGGCAGCCCTATACTCGCTTCGTGTAAACGTTCCAAAATCAAAATTTATAGAGTAGCTAGTAAAGAAGACGCTTATTTCTACTCTACTCTATTAATTACTATACCTCTGTAAACCAGATTTAAGTAAGGGCTCTAATTAATTTAAGGCCATGCCGCACTTGTTTATAATTTCGGCTCTGAACCGGAATAACTGAAAAGTCTTGTTGTAAGGTAATAAAAAGGGCATCAGCATCCACCTTGTTCTGCATGCTTCCTTTTTATGCAAGCATACCTATAAAAATCAAAATAAAAGAGATATATAAAATCAAGTTGGGACTTATGCACGTCGCGTACAAAATAAACATCTGAGACTGTGTTCGAACAGAAGGGTCTCACGATTTTCCTATAGTTTTTCTACAATTCGTCGTGTCTGTATGCAACGATTACGAGAGGCGCATATTTTGTATTCCGATGGCGTACGCGCATCGCTACAAAGTAAGAAGGATATATTTCGATACAGAATCGCCGCCTCTCGAAGCAACCGCGGTTTCGATCCTTGTATCATATCCGTACAAATATATCGGAAAGCAATATTTATCCAATACTAGCACCCTGCCTCCCGTTGGTTGGTTTGCTTCCTTTCAGTTTGTCGGTTCTCATATCTGCATCGCATAAATATCTAATGCAATATTTAAACCTAACAGCGGTCTATGTTTATTATTAAAACCTCTGCTGCTTTCCTTTTGCTTTCTTACAGCTGGGGGGAAGTTTGATGGTAAGGAATAAAACGACACCAATTTATATAAATCAATATCATACATTCAAAATGTAGAGGAAGAACGTAAAACAGCAAGGCAAATTGATGATATTAAATTAATATACAATAGATTTTAGATAACAAGAGGAAAAATAAAAAAAATTGAAGAGAGTTAGTGCTCTAATTTGCAAAACCCGGTGCCAAACACATGCTGAAATATTGCCGGAACTTTTCGGATATCGGCAATATGTGCAATTCCTCGTTTCTTCGATTCTTCATATTTCGAACCGGAAAGTGAGTAATATTACTAGCAGCGTTTATACGACTGTACGACTACTGCCGCGATAGATACGTTGTTTTCGGCAACTCAACCCTGAGGGGGTCAATGAGTGCACCATACGGCCCTTTCGCGCACCAGCGGCGGCAACTTAGTAACCCTGCCGGGTGCGAATATTGTTTAGTTGTTCGGCAATCGTTGTTATATTAAGGGGCGCCCGATGATTTACAGCTTTCCTATATAACTTTTTTTTCTCCCCGCCTGGAAATTCTTTATTATTTCATTGATGGCGGAAGCTGTGCCACTCTTACGAGTGTCGCCAGCTTTTTTCGACACGTCTCAAGTCGTACCATGCCGTTAGCAATACACGCAATTTGCAAATGACGAATGCGAGTGCGGGCACGTCGAGCGGGTTCTCCTCCAGATATAAAGTTGTCACGTTCGGTACGTGGCTGCGGCGACCTCCGCCGTTCTCAGCGTTCTGGAGTCGTCCTGTGGGAGCGTAACCCAACCGGCGTAACTAACTGGCTGTCTGCTCGGCTGCCTGAGTGACGTGCACAAACACGACCGCATCCTTGCCACATTGCCGTGTCGCAATCTCCAACGCGATGGTACTGGATCGCTGGATATAGAAAGGGAAAGTTTGCTGTACAGCGGGGGCGGTTTTCTTAAAACGCTGGTAAAGGGAGAGCGGTCGGTGCTAGCTTGCATACCCGGAAAATATCAAAACATTAAGCGGGCGAGCATGAGAACAACTGAGAATGGCCTCCTCGCAAGTGGTGGCCGGTTAATTTTTCCAATTAGCTAACACCATTAATCTTAAAACCGCTGGTGATTTTTCATTGCTGCGAGGGGAGCCGTGTCAAGCAATAATCAATCGTTAAATGCACTCCTGTACTTACTACATAAATAATGTTTCAAAAATTCGGGCACACAATTGAAAATGTTTTTTTTTTTTTAAAATAAGTTTTGAGTTCTGGACTGGCCATCTTTAAAAAGAAGGTTAAAAGGACGAAACGAGGAAATATTCGTCGGTTTGGCATGAACACACTTCACTTATAAATGACAAGTTAACAAGATTTTTACACGAGAGACCTTCCTTTGCCAGCCATGTGTATTTTCACATTTTATTTATTTATTTCGCCGGTTATGTGTAGTTTAGTCGTAAATGCCGAAGACACCGTTATGACGGTATTATAACATACTAAAAAATGTAAATTCGTAAGGACTTGGGAACGCTCCTTGGCTGGCTTTCTGTTCGTCGCGCAGATGATGTAATTTAAGCAATATATGAAGATTTGTAGCATATTTTCGCGAGCAGCACGTTACGTGCCCTTTTTTATTGCACGCAATTTGCACTTTATCTGCACGTAGGAAAGCCTCTTCCAGGAACACTCCTCCTTCGCAACCTCTTTTTTCCATACAAAGCTATTCCACGCATTGCAAGCTGCTTCTGCACGTGTGCCATAAGTTATTATAATTTTACGTTTCAGCGTGGCGCGTTCGAAATTTTCAACAGGAGTTGGGACGCTCTACGTTGACTTACTACTCCGGAAGGATGCGAGCTGCAAACGCGAAGGAATAGGAGGAATAGGAGCATAATCGCATACTGAATAAAACAAAACGGCCGGCAATCTGGCAACGCAATGATGGGATCCATACGGTCCGATGTTCCTCGAAATTGCATTATAAATCTATTGAGGAGGAGGAGCCGGGTAGACTACTCGTTGGCTTAGAAAAGAAAAAAGCGTCTTGGGGTTAAAGGAAAACAACGACTGGCTAGGACACCTAAAGGTGCACATTTCAACGTCTGCGATCTTCTTGCTGCCGAAAGAGATATTGCTGCTGTTATCACTTTGCTATATCGGCGTCGTGGTAATAGTATTCTGTTCAAGTTCGTTCGTGAAAAAAAGAAAGAAAGAACAGGAGGAAAGAACGGCAGCCAATAAGCGTTATCAGATGGGCATTTTCCATTACCTGATTTCCAACTCTTATATATATTATCGCGTCTCGGCGTTCGACAGGATATGGATACAGTGGTCGTTTATTCGTTTACTCTTGGCACTGTAACGCAACAGAACGTTATCTAGAAGACGGATAGTCCTCCTTCAGCTGCGTGTGTTAACCTTCCACCTTTGCTTCTCTCGCTTACTTCTGACGACTCCAACTTTTAAATTCAATCACAACTTTATTCTTTTATATTCGACTGCTTTTTGCACCTTCGACTCGAGTCAAGTTTTAATGCATGTTGCAATACTTATAAGTTATAACAGTAGCACCACCACTCCATTTCTTTCCACCGACGGAATGGCAAACAATCACTGTCCCTTGTGGCTCAACCACCATCATGTTTATATTTTTTTTTACGTGGTGCTAGTTTTATATGTTATATCTTCTTGTAGGCATGTGTGTGTTTGCATATGTGTACACATTTTCTTCTTTCTGTGGCGCATTTATATCTTTCCCTTGTTCTTTGTTTCATTTTTTATTGTTTGACTTGTTTGGATCTTGGGCGAATGAGTGACAGGTTGATAGTTACGTTCTAGGAGTGTAACTTATAGGTGTAACCCGTGTTAGTCGCGAGATATGATATGTCCGGAGGGTGAAATGGGGATATACAGATAGGAATAGTTGACCCTTGGAGGGCAACCAGGTCCTAAGTGGCTGACGTCTCGAAGACGTGACGTTTCCGGACGTGTTTGCTGCATTTACTTTTATATATTGCGCTGGTATTATTCTAGCGTAGTGTCGTTTTGAATATAAAATAACACATTTATGCAGTTCTGATACTATTTATAGTGCACATTTCAAATTTCTGATTCATTTTTTGAAATGCAAAATTCTAGTAATACACGCAAAAATCCAAAATAATTTGGTAAAGAAAGACTTTTGGGTATAAAATTCAACAGTGAAGTAGAAGTCACTTTATTATCTCCGCTTTGGGGCAAGCACGCAGAGACGGAGGCATCAGCCCCAAAACTACGAAGATATAAGCAGACGACGTTATGGTAAACAGTTTACCGGATGATCCCACGGCAAACGCCAGCCACAGCAACCGCCAGACCAAACTTCTAATACTTCTCAAGAGGGCTTAGCCAAGTAGACTGCAAACTGCGTCCTGCCTCTCGCACCTTAGCGTACGTGGCTTTTCCGCCTTTCCCGTCTCGTGGACTAAATCCATCATTCCCTATTAAGGATTTTCCGAGTAAACAACTCTAAGTATTGTTCTTAAGCGTTCCGTTTCGGTAGGGGAAAGTTTTTCATGCATTTTTTGTTCTTCAACGAAGTGCTGTTATTACTTTTTTCTTTTGAGCTCATCCTCTGCTTTCTTGTCGACACCTTCTGGATGTGATCTGTATAAATATAACCTGCTTGCTTGTCCAAAGTTTTATTATAGTTGTCTGGATCTGCTCATGGAAACAAAGAGTTAATCACAGTGGAAATAGGGTGGAATCGATTGAAATAGTTACAAAATGGCAATCACATATGTGTACCCCTGAGAAGAATATGAGGAGCACGCGCAAGAACTATTTAATTAAACCGATAACAAGCTGCTTGTAGCATCGCATTCGAGTTTTCCAACCAAAGATTAATCAATCCATCTATGGGTTTATTTTTTGTATGGCATGGAGTGTCGCATTGCTCGATTTGCATTTTCGATTTTAATTACGCCCCTGCTTTCCAACTATTATCCAATCGCCGACTGAAATTCCTGCATGCCGCTCACGCACGCCGTCTCCGGCTCTGTGAGCAAGCGCCGATATCGCGCTTAATGCCTCCCAACAACAAAGCGCGCCGCTCCCTCATCGCCACAATAAGCTTATGCCGAGTTTTGCATTAAGCCATTTCCCGGTTTCCGGTTCGCGTATTATATCGCGTTATTTTGCACGAAAACAGCTCACGACGGGGCGAGTGTCGAGCACGAGTGGCTTGCATACAATGGGGGACGAAGGGGGTTGCATTCGAATGCCAGCTTCCGGGAGTTGTCGTGGGCTCACATTATTGTGCTTGCGGTGTTCATAACAGACAAGCCACGCAGTGCAGTGCAATGTAGTCGAAAGTGTTGTAACGCAGCAGGGCAAACGGAAAATGCAGAAGTAATCTGTGGATTTTCGATTTTTGCCCGCGTTGCATTTTAATCGGCCGGAAATGAGCTTAGCCAGGCTGTTACAGTGTACATAGTTGGAAATGTTTAAGCGGAATATGCGGTGCATATTGTTAATTGCTCAATGATAGGGTTAAACATCAGTTTAGCATTGAATTAATGGCTGGCAGGACAAACTTGCCTAAAGAGGGGTAAGAAGAAGGATGACTGCGACTTTAGTTACTGTTTGAAGTGGTAGGCAAGCCTGAATGCCAAAAATCCTCGTCTTAATTACACGTTCTTAAAGCTTGGCTTGGTTACAGCAGGGTGCGCGCGAGAGCAGAAAACGACGGCATACTTCCTCGTGCATAATTAACCCTCAGCCTCAATTATTCAATCGATGTGATGTGATGAGATACGATACGATGCGATGTGCGAGTTCTTCGAAATCCGGTTTTGATCGTTGGAATGCACGAACGCGATCAAACATATTGACACGTGGAGAATGTTCATTTCGCTAATGAATAAGAACAAGCTGCCTTCGGGCACGGCAAGAAGAAGATACTCGAGTTGAGCCGATATCATTTATCAAAGGGAGTCAGGGCAAGTCACCGCAAGTGCGCAGCTTGCTAGTCGAGGACGAAAGCCATGCCTACCTCCTGTCCTTGCTACACTTTAATCCTGCCACTCGCAAACTTATGACGCTCATAGAGTTTGCTTGGCGTTGAATAGTCGCAGGGTTCATGTCCTATGTTATTTTCATCGTTGGCACCCCTTGCAAAACTTGAGGTTATACGTGTTGTACGACGCGAAGACATTTTTTATCGTCAAGTAATAAAATTAAAAAAATTTTGAGGACATGCTTTTTTGCTTAGGTATAGTCAAGCTTGCTGGGGATCGTCTAAAATTCATAAATCTTTGTTGAATGATGCGTAACTTAGGATAATGTTTCTAGCTTCACTTTTCAGAAGATTTCTAGATACCAACTTGTTGTATTGGCTAGATCACGTTTAATTTGATTACAACAAATTGAATGCGATAAGTTTACACATTTACCCTTCTACACCTTATACATATATGTTATATTTGTGGATAAGTGTTATTGTCGCTGTTCGTCGTGGGTTATTAATTCTTAAACGCAGTGAATGCAAGCTAAGTGTTCGAATGAATAATGCTATTGAAAATTATTTCCATTCTTCGCTCGCTGCGCATAAAAGATGCTTCGCTCGTGTATACATCAAGTCAATTTATTTAACAACGAGGGCTGCACCCTCGATAATTTCCCAGTCCAAATAAATATTTGAGCATTTTGCATACATTTTGCGTGTGTTTGTTGGTTTTCTCTTCGGCACACAAAGAGTTTGAAAAAGGATCAGAGAATAAGCCACATTTGAATCGAATTCTTGAAATAAAAACGAATATTAAACTAAGTTCCAGCTTCCCAACTAAATTATACGAGTGGGACAAGAAGGCGGCTCTCTTTTTGATTCTCGAAATTAAATATTTGCCTTGCGGATTATGCTTTTATGTGAAGCTGGGAGAGAATCTATAGATACCAGCGGCACGCGCTTCTTTCATGCCCTTTTTGTCGATATTTAATTACTGAATACCAGCATCTTTTTTGTGAAATATGAATAGGAATATAAAAGCTTGTTAGAAGTTTATTAATTACTAGTCTTGATTAGCAAGATTATAATGGTAAGGTATGTACACAGTCCGTGTCGCTGAATTGGGATAATATTTGTGTTGAAATGGTCCACTTTCAGGACGCTTATGCGTACAGGGCATAGTATTACGGGCGATCAGTATTAAAATATATTAATACTTAAAAGAATGAATTTATGAACGATATTACAATAGTAACGCAATGCTACCTAAGCGGGGGACTAAATCCTGGAGGCTTAAAAATTAACTATTTTTATAATTTTGGTTATTAGAAATATAGTGGTTACTATATGGTTATATATGGTTTTGTATGTTGTAGAACTATATTTTTAATTACATATTTTTCGTTAATATATATTGTTTTTCACCGCTTTGGCAGCTGCATCCGTGGACCTCCTCCGGGATGATGTCTCTCGCTGACTGCATGGTTTACCAAAAACTGGTACATTGTAGAACAACCGGTATTGAACAAACTAAAACAAAATTATTTTTTCTATCAATTAGCATAGAATTACTTCGAAACTCGAAATAATACTAAAATGGCGGCAATTTGCAATAAAATGTCATATTTTGTTAAAGATGTAGTTGAATGTTGGTACATCTCTTAACTTAATTATAAATCAGCTGTTCCTATTTTCTCGACTAAAATACGTCGATCTTGAGACGTCGACGGCTCCAGCACATTGACTTTCCAAAAAATCTGAGACATCGACTGCTTTACACCGGTCCACTAGGTCGGCTCAGTCTTCTCTGACTATTTAGCTGACATCGTCGACTGCCAATGTCACCGAAATAGTCACCAGAGCCATCTTCAAAATCGCTTTCTAAGGGTATCTTTGATTATGCACCAATCTCATAGCAACGCCTATGGCATTTCTGAAACAATATCGAAAAAGTCTTATGTTGCGTGATAGAGAATTCATTTTTACGTTTTGGAAGCAAAGAATGAGCAAAATCGATTAAATAGAGTGCCAGGATTTTGTACCTATAATTTTAAACTTATTTTGTTACCGTATTTATGTTTTTTCCTCCCGAGGCGTTTAGATCTTCCTTCTTACACATATTGCAAACTGTTGAAATAATATTTCTTACAAATGCTCATAATTCGTTATAGAGAGTGCCTCAATACGAACATATTAGTATATGGCCGATTTCTTTATATCTGCTTTGTTTAGCGGATACATTTTTGCAACAGTTTTATGATTTATTTGCTTTTAGGGCTTTTTCAATTTTAATTTAGCGACTTCATTGTACAAGAATTTGCTCAAAGAGTTTGTTTTTTATTTTTGCAAAATTGTACTTGAACAAATTCAGCACAGATATAAATATTTGTTGCTTACTTAAGAGTTTCTGGTTTTTCGACCTTTTTTTTATTTCTTGACGCATTAGAATTCTTGACCAGGATTTCTCTAGTTTCTCGAATTTTGAAATTATTATTAAAACTTGGAGTACTTTTTAAATGTTTGCTTTCATACAAATTAGATACATAAGACCCATTAAATCAAATGGTAAATTCTTAGTTACCATAAATTGTACTTACTAATAAACAAATCATCAATAAACAATACATTAAACAAACTATACTCGGCCTGGTTAATATAAAAAGTAAAGAGTAGAATAGTAATTAACTTTTTTATAATTATTGGGTTCCTACTAGTTCTCAATGTACAGTGCAAGCATTATGTACAAAAATTTTGCTCCCAACTTAAACTAAAAATGCCTTTTATATTTATAAACTGTTATGTTAATAACATCTCAGACCTGTGATTAAACAAATCATAACTAACTTTCGATACTTAAAAAAAAAATTGATTATAGCATATCAACTAAAACTAAAACAGAACTGATTTCTCGAGTTTTCGAGACGTTGAGTTTTTTTTCTCGTCTCGACTAAAGACGAGAAAAAATATTTTTTTCTGGTTTTAAGATTAGTTACGGCTAGAAGAACATCTTCACTGTTGTTGTGTTTTTTCATTTTTGTTTTATTTTTAATTTGATGCTTTCGAATTGCTGTCTAATGCTAAAAATTTAAGATAAGACAATTAGGAATCCTTAACGGTAACATAGTCAATTAAACGGAAATTATGCCGAAAAATTGAATTAACTTCCCACTCAACAAATAGTAGTCTTTTAGATATTCTAAGGACTTAAATAAATAAGCGTATTACCATCTAAAACGTCCGTTGGACATCCGTCAAGGACTGGATTGTTCAACATTAATCCGATTGTGGAAACTAAGCGGGCCGGAACACCAAAATCATCAATATGCAAGGTTGTTAAAGTAATTAGTTTCTCTCTCTATTACAAAATAATTAAAAATATAAAATGCAATTAGGTATAATAAATATTATTTAAAAAAAAATCGTCTATATCCCACTACAGTTATATGGGTTGATGTTATTTCATAGATTTTAATCCCGTTCTTTTAAATTTACCATTAAAAAGCAGCAATTGCAATTAAAATGAATATAAAATTACACACAACATCAAAAATGTATGTAAATTCATGGAGAACCGCTAGAAACATGCAACAAAACAACCCTCGCATTAGCAGATTCTAAGCTACCATCCACCCCTAATTACAAGCCTACAATCCCCAATCAATCGCCTCCTTCGATACTAGTTGTAAGACGATCCCGAAAAATGTTTTTGATGCCCAACGCGACGGCACGCTCAGGGATTAATTAGAAGCCGCGCTCGCCGCCTTTTTATTTATGTTCTTATCATACATAGACATAGTCGTCCTTGCAAATCCTTGCCGACTATTAATCCTGGCAACTTTGTTATGTGAGTCACATGCATTCGGGCGACACGTGCATCGCACGCGTCTCGCGCGCGCTACTTTCGAAAGTGCCATTTAACAACTAACGACGTGCGGCGGTGGCGACGGCGACGGCGGGTCGGGTTATGTCGCAATGCTCTTGCTGCCGATACCGCTAAAAACGGAGCGACGGAGATGGTGTTCGCGAGTAAAAAGCGAGCCGTTATTATGATTTATATGCAACAGGAGGATGGCGGGCGGCATGCGGCGGCGGCGGCGTAGGATTGTCCCGCGATTTCCACATGCGTCGGCTATTCATTTTGTTTGAAGCCGCAATAGATTTTATTGCTCGTCACCGCGCTGTTCGATTGTTACATGGGAGGGTTTATTGAGATCCGTGGGGTGTCGACGATGTACATACAAACTGCAGTTGTTCTTCTTGTTTTGCTTTAAGGAAGTGTGAGGCTACTTGTTTTGCATAAGGGGAGCATGCGGCTGGTTCATAAATTTAATTTAGAGTTTATTTTATTTGCTTGGCGTTTCCTGTTTGAATAAAAATGAATTTTAATGTTGAATTTGATTTAAACATTATATATACGGATTTAATTTCTAAGTTACTTTGATAATAACATAAAGCGGATACTTGTGCAAAACGTAATGCAAATTAAATAAAAATGAAAGAATGAATGAGTAGTTGAGTGAATTGTCATTGTAACAATAATTGTAACAGCATCACAATTTTATTATAATCCCATCACATTTGGAACCTCAATCGGAGCATTCACACAATGCCAACTGCCACATGCGGACCTAGGTCAAAGAAAAGGAAATTATGCATCAGTGAATTGTCATGGAACTTCATTAGCAATTGAAATAGATGCGAGGGCGAGTTTCGCATTATTCCATTTTTATATCATGTCATTGAGTCTATGCGATTTCTATTTCCATGCGCGTTTCACATTCAATGATGCTTCCATACCGAGCTGCAAATGTATTTCCTATTCCTTCTTCCTTCAAACGAATATTTCTATACCATCCGTGGTAATTTGAATGAAGCATTATGATGCGGCATTGTTATTCGATGAAAAGAGAAACTGCGCACATTGGCGAGGGTCTAAATGGCCTATTCGGATACACCGCTAAAGCGAAAATACGTCAAGTTTACTTTAATTAATTTTGCATACGGTTTGTCAATTGGCTCGCACACCGACGACGACACAGCGACAAACCCGGCGTTTTGCAAAAGATAGGTAAAGTGCATCAATATTTGCGAACACGTTTGAAGAAAATAACAAACCTACCCCATACACACACTGACCTCGTTACGTAGGATTGGCGTGCACAGCAACTCACCCTCGACGATGCTCCCTCGTTGTCTCCGTTGTACTTACCCTACGTTGTACCCTTTACGTAATGACGCATTCATTGTGTATTACTTGGAATGAGTCGAGTTAATACTTCATTGTTGCAACAATAAGCGGAGCGATAAGCGGATATTATGCGCAACCCAAATCCGCTTTTAACAATGTTACAATCGTTGAGAACGCCACCCGAAGAAAAACAACACCGGCGAACCGAGTAATCGCGCTTGGTAATAACAAAATCTAAATTAACTTTTGTAATTTCGAGGAACATTTGGATATATGTTGTGGTGTTCAACTCGAATTTTGTATGGGGTGTTAACATTGCGATATTCATCGCTTTTAAAACTTTATTACTTTATGTGCGGATATAATTTAAATGTAGATAATATTAAGAGAAGTATTTAGAACAATGTTATATAGGTCAAATATAAATAATGTTGATTTATTATAATGTAATATATATGTGGAAGATTTAATGTTGTAATATCATCTAAAAGAAATCATCCATAATAATATTTTTCTTTTTCTGTTGCAATATCCAATGACAAATATTATAAATATGATGTATTGAGTAGCTACTTTGGAACTTCATTAATTGACCTCCAAATACTAAAATCTATGAATATATGAAAAAATAAATTTTGCAATTATATTAGTAACATAAAATTGATTAAATAATTGCATGATGAGGAACAGATCTTTGGCAAAAAGCACCAAAAGATGATTCTTTTAGTTATAACAGTGTGTGCTTTGGTCTGGGATGCTTTGAGTTATAAACAAAAAACCATAGAAGATCGAAGAAAGTCCAGTTTTTTGACCTATTTGGGAAAAAATATTAACCACAGAAAATACTCCAACGCTGTTGTAAAGAGCTTTACAAGATGAACATTTTGGTATATGATTACTACTTTAGATTTTACATTTTTGCTAAAATTTTTGAAAAATTGATAATTTAGATTACACATATCACACAATGTACAGATGATATTTGAACAGATGCTCATAATGTGGATGAATCATATGTTTTTGGATAGATCTTTGAAAGACGATAGTATTTGGAGTTATAAGTGAAAAACCAAACAAATGCGAGAAAGTCAAGTTTTTACAATTTTCGAAGAGGCAGGAAATCTGCTCCATTGCTATCAGAAAGATCACCTCATGTAGAATTTGGTATAGAAATAAGCGGTCTTGACGAGAAAAGACGAAATTTCGGTCAATCTTGTCTCGTATGGAAAAAAATCGCCAAGATATCATCTTGATCTTGTTTTTTGAATCTCGACATAAAGATTAAACAAGACCTTTTTGATTCTATCTGATCCAACTTCATCATTTGTTCTTTAATTTTGTCTATTGGCATATTAAAAGCGACCACAACCAATGGTTACGATGCAGGTTTTTCTGCAATTGTTTTGAATTTTTAATTTTTTTAAACAAAAAAGTAACTTTCTCAATTGCTGCAAAATACAGCTACTGCAATTTACTTAAGTTACCATAAATTAACGATGGTAATTTTAAGGGAAATACAGTTACCTTACCGTACCGAACTTGAAAAATCATGTATTGAAACACCATTGGTCATCCATTGGTCAACCAGCATAAAAACATTTTTAGCCAATTTTATCAACATTATTGCCTGTTTACCAACTTCTCTAAGTATATTATTTTTATTATTATTAAGGGCTTTCTAAAGCATCATATTTTATAAAGAAGCTTATACGTCCAATAAAAAGGGGTTGTTTGCTTGTTATTATAGTTAGTTAGAGCGGCGACATTAGCGCACATAGTTGCAAATCCCTGGAGGGACGTCTTCTCGACAAACACGAGCCAAAACCAGAGTCGTACAATGCCACCAAACGAAATCTCGACGGTGCCATAAATCAATACGGATCAATGGATCATTATCTGTGGCACACTACCACACTGCCCCACACTGCACGTTCGCGCATTACGCATTATGCGTTGCTGTCGCCTTTATACTAGGGTAATGAGCAAAAATCCGGGGTACGTCCGCGTCCACCCTTGTGTATCCTGTACATTTATGTCGCCGTCGTCTACGATCGCATCTATCGGGCTTCATATCTGTCCCCCTTACTTACATTTTATGCGGAACTCTTGCGCGGACCCTTAATATTCGTATATTCTTAACACACTTATTATGCCCGAGCGGGCCGACGCGCCGCTGATCGCAAACGAGCAAAACGTTCATAATTCATTTCTGCGTTGCTGAGCGCGCACAAAGCGTCGACCCTTTTTGGGCTTTCTTTCGATGAGCAATTCGGAGAGTCATACTCACAGCGGTAAATCAATTATACACTTAATTAAATTTAATTAGATTGTGTTACGTTCTAATTTCTGCTTCTTGCTGATGCAAGATATTTTATTGATTTTTGTCCTTTTTAGATTTCAACTGCAATTTGCAACTTTTTTATTACTTGAATTATCAATTAATTTCTAGTTCTATATTTCTATATCTTTCTAAAGCACACAGAAAATTATGCCAAAGATTGAAATTGAAAAAGGGGCGCGTTGTGCGCTATTAAAAACAGCCACCAGCACAGCGCATTGTGAATCATCCCCGAATCATTAAAAACCCTCGGCAGCTTTGTCTCTAGCGCCCAATGTGCCACCATCGAGTTCTTATGTTGTGCCTCGAGTGTGTGCACATGTGCCTCAACTATTGGACCCATGTCCTGTTCTCCACCTACCCTCCTCACTCTCGCGTTTTCTGATTGCGTCTGCTAGCGGGTTAGATTCAAATCGAATGCGAAAAACTGAAAACAACCCTCCGGCTATGTCGAGAGGAGCGGATTCGCATGTGATGCATGATGACTGCACAAGAGTGCGGCCGTTGTACGTCGCACCGAATCGCAATTAATTTTCTATTAGACTTCTAAATGGAAAAATCTTTATAAAGAAAGGAAGTGGTGCGTTGAGGTGCAGTGGATATATATTGTAATAGAAAAAGGGTTAGGTAGGGTGTTGGGACACTCGTGCGTCAATGACTCTATACAGCCAATTAGAATATGAAATCATCTTTATAAGGTGGCCAGACATTGACATTATAAGCATTATTTGTGGATTGCCCAGCTAACGCACAATGCGCGGCTATTTATTTGGCCCAACGCTGAAAACGTCGGCGACGTACAGGCAAAAAGTAACATGCAGTGTTGTTTAAAAAAAATACGTCGGACATTTGTTGGACTCTTGTTGGAATATTCGGGTTACATTGGCACTACGTTGGCAAAGCGATATAGCTTGATATTGGCGTTACAGTCGTTGGCTTGGAACCTTAGGCACATGCGCTGCACGCTAAAGTTAATCTCTTTTTGACGTTGTGCCAACGTTTTAGGATCGGCCAGAAAACGCTGTCCTTCGTTAAATTTGCCATAAAACTGTAAACATCTAAACAATCTTCTTACTCCTCGCATTACTATCAACCACCTTTTAGGGTTAATTCTATGTTAAGTTGCTGTTGTTATAATAAGTTCTGTAAAGCAGATTAACTCAGCCACTTTAGTAGTTTCATGGATTATTTAAAGCTCTAGAATAAACTTAAACTTTATTAGAAGTTGGGACGTGCAAAGCGCATGAGGAAGAGAAAAACATGCACAGCTCTAGTAGCAATTAACATAAGATATGGGTACTTGTTGAACTGATGTCGCGATCGAATTGCAACCAAGGGTGACAAGTGATAGGTAGAATTTGCAGCTGGACATAAAACAATTAGCATATAAAAAGGGTGCGCCCGCTCTCAATCTAAGTAAGCTCTCTCGCGAAAATTAACACGTTTTAAATCTTTCGAAACTGAGACACATGTGTAAAGTTCATTAAGCCCTTTCAATTAAAGCTCACTCACGGCACGTCGAAGTTGTAGGGCTAGGGCAATAAAATAGCATGTGTAGCGTGTAACTCCTTCGCAAACGTCTCCCTCGCGTGTAATATTTTTAAAATATAATTAAGAATCGCGATGCGCTCGTGCGCCGACGCACGACGGCTTGCTTTTATAGCTGGCTGTGCGCTACTACGAATATGTGCGTCAATTAAGAACGTTTTAATTAAACAAGATTTACGCGCGATGCCTCAATTACACGCGTCGTTGTTGCGACGAGCACTTGTTGTCTAGTTGTTGCCGACTTCGCAACTAACTAACGCGCTCCCGGTGAATTATTAAAGTCGGCACACGTAGGCCGAATTTGTTGCGAGCCGTACTTATTACGTCTAGGTTGGCGTACAATGCGGGCGAACGTGGTGCGTTCGAGGTAAAGGTGAAGTTTAGTAATCCGGAAGTGTGCCACCCGCAAAACCGGGCAACCGGCGGTGCGAGCGTGCACCGCAAGCTCCCCGGCAGTTATGCGAATGCTAGTTTCCGGCCGTAGTTTACGAACAGGTGCGCGCATAATTCCGGAACTCGTTGGGCATGATCTTAAACTAACCGCGACCGAACGCGTTACCTCTTCGCCCAAATACGCTTAAAATATATATTGCTGTTTCCGTAAATAAATATTTTTTTCTCCCCGCAGGTTAGCAACCACTTTGAAACGATTGCTATATTTATTTTAGAATATTTCAGCAATATTTGCACAAGACATGCTCCTTGCAGTTGGACAAACGAATGGAGGATATGATTAAATAAATTAATAGGAGGATTACAGAAGTAATCCTAATCAGACCCTACATGTTAAAAAAAGAGCAGAGTTTGGTTTTAGATACACGGACTACTTCTACTTCTCATTTCTAATCCAATACTAAGTCCAGTATAGACCTATAGCATGCAGCTATAGGGTAGTGCTAAAGTCAGCAATATTAAGAGCATTCAGATATTCCAAGAAAATGTTGCGCGTGCACGAAAAACAGTAAACTGAACGAAGCTCCATTGCCGCGGAGATTAGGGCTGCTTCGATGACACGCTGGCTGCAACTCTGGGACATCTCGACCTAGGGATTCATACCAAAAGTCATGATTTGATAAATCAGGAGACACGGAGAAGTGGACTTCTACCTTGTGCAACTCTAGATGGGACATGGCGGTTTTAGAGCTCATCAGTGCCGCTTCAAACTGGATGATGACGTTTGGTGCCCCATCTGCCAGCCTGAACCGAAAGACGTAAAGCACGTATTGTGCCTACGATTCCAGGGAAAACGGGAGATCTAGCAACGACACCTCCGATTGTAGCTAACTCAAGAAAACACAAAATCGTCGACGAGATGTTAATAAGTGAAACAACTTGGGAAGCCGAAGAAATTGATTAAAGACTAGCCGTTATAGGCTACATATGTGTGGCTGTCCACATACATATATACATATATCATGGTCAATTTTCAACTCGGATATTCATTGAGATCTCGGAATACCCACGGTGAAAGAGAAAATACAGAAGTTTGCTGAAAAGCAAGGCGTACTCGAAAACTGTAAGCCACTGATTTTTTCCGCTTGAAGGCTGCGTGCACTTTGAAATCTTCCTGAACGAGAACAGCTTGGTTTTTTTGGCAAAAATTTTGTGCACTCTTAGATAATGTTAGAATACTGTGTGAAAATTTCAGATCGGTCATGGCTCGTCAAAAGTTTTGATAAAGCAACAGTGGAACCATCAGTAAAGTGGAACTTGAAATTTTTGGTTCTATGCGAGGTCGATTTTGAAATTTTTTGAACGACAGCGCCATGGATTATTTGTCTTATATTTTTAAATAATACTATCAGGTATTATTAGAATGATCTGTAATAATCTTCGGTCGATCGTGGATGATTCAAATTTCTGATATATTTCACACGGGAATAAGTTTGTGAGCCGATTAATTTAACCGCTCGAAGGCGGCGGTTACTTTGAAATCTTCCTGAGCGAGAATAGCAAGATTTTTTTGGCTAAAATTTTGTACCAATAGTCGCAGATAATGTTGGAGTATTGTATAAAACTTTCAGATCGATTGCGGCTTGCATGCTTGATAAAGCATGAAAGTGGGGACTTGAAATATTTAGATCGATGCAAGGTCAATTTTGAAAAATTTCGGAGCGAGAACGACTTTCTCTTTTTGTCTAAAATTCTAGATTAAGGCTCTCAGGGTTATAACATTGTGTAAAACTTTTATATTGATTTGGGTTGATTGAATCTTTGCATATATTTCATATGGGAACAAGTTTGTGAGTCGTCAATTTTTAACGTTCTCGTGGCGGAAAAACTCCTGGCGGGGACCTCTCGGACTTTTTGGCTGTTAGAGGTACATGCTATGAAATAGAGTTAGATTATTGTGTCTATATTCCAGATCAATCGTGACTTATTAGAAGTTCTGATAAAGTATCAAATTGAAAAATTCTTGAGCAAAAACGTCTTGGTTTATTTGAGTCATATTTTGAAGATATTCTCTCAGATAGTGTTAAAACTATCTGCAAAAATTTCCAGTCAATTATGGATGTATTAAATTTGTAATATATTTTACATAGGAACGACTTTGTGTGCCGGCTATTCTTACCGCTCGAGGGTGTCGGTCACTTTAAAATCTTCCTGAGCAAGAAGGGTTTTGTTCTTTTGGCTGAAATTTTGTGCATGCACTCTTAGATATTATAAGATCGTCGCTCGTTTTAAGTTTTAAGCAAGTCCGAATTAAAAGATTGAAATTTTTCGGACCTTATATAATTTGGCTTTTTAGAAATACCTAAGCGATTCAAAATTATTGTTAGTCTCTATTAGGTCTATTATTTAAAAAAAAATGTATTTTAAAAGGCAGATTGCCTACACAGATTTCAACTCATAATTCATTTGCATGTGCAGGTGATTCCTTTAATGCATGCAAACCCAAAACCAAAATCAAAACAAACCTTTAATTACACGAAAAGCAAACAACGGAACATGTCAGCGCCTATTTGCACAAGCAAGCTATGAAAATATTATTTCAACTTATTTCGATTTAAAAGCAGCGGTACTGATGAAAGCACTAAAGTTGATTAATTGATTAATTAATTGGATTAGGCGAGCGGTGCGTCACTCGACTAGTGGCGTTCGGTTGACGGATTGGCGGACCTGTTGTTCTTGTTGTTTGATGTGAAAGCATTCGATGTCCGAGCCGTTTGAACGTCAGAGCGCTCGTTGCGGTGGTTAAAAGCACCGGTCACCATTTGCATGCTGCAGAGCTCCTGCCGCCTACAACACCGCTGCCTACACCACCGCCGCCGACGTCGTCCTTCCACGAGGGGCGCCATGTATGCATATTGTTGTTGACCAGTGTCCGACCGCTTGTCCGCACACATTGCCGTACTTACGCATGGTCGCCGTGTTTTCCATGCTTCCGCAGCTTTCCATGGCCCTAGCCGAGCGTGAACATGCTGGGGAAAACTTATTGGACTTGTCTAACAATGCTCTAGTTTCCAAATTTATAATATATTGTTGTTTGTTTTACTTCAATATTTATTACGCGCAATTTAACAACTAAACAGAATTTCTTTTCACTGGAAGTATTTATTCACGGAAATGCGAAGTTTGTTCGCGAATTATATGAAACACTAATTATAATGCGAGTAGTTATACAATTTTTGGCAAGTTTTCTGTTGAAATTTGTTTGTTCCTGACATGTTTTACAGTATGTTGGGTTTTACTGTTTCGAGCGCGAGTGGTAATCGCCGGAATAACGTAATTAATTAATTTCACCACGACAAATTACATTCGAATTTACCACCCATAGAAAGCTCAACTATGATTAGGATAGCGTGCACCCATAGTATTTTTAAGCTGAATAAACCGCAGCAGCAATGCAACGTCCACAAACGTTCCGTTTATCTGTGGTGTAAGTAGTGCGAGCTCGTTACTAAGCGACGGGGGTTAATTTAATTAGCTAAAACCGACGTTACGTGTAATACAACGAGGTAATAGGGTGATTATTACTTTAATTGTGAGTACAATAATTAAACCGATTTACCACTATCCGCAGAGCCACAAATCTACTAAATCTACAATTGTGACTTGCTGCAAAATTGAGCGCGTTCGCTCTAGGGATTTTCGTCGTAAATGAATTACTAAGTATGCGATTGGGGCGGATTGCAGTGTTGATAGTAAAAAATACGACTATCGAAAACAGCCATTAAACAAGCAAGTGCCGCTGCAATTAATCATCGGCTGTGATGCATGAAGCATGTACCGCACGTTGGCGCAATGTTCTCTCGGATATTACCGATTGCGATTATTTTGAGAGGCGGCGGTTGCCTTTTTACATTACCGAACACTTTACAGCAGGCAGGCTTACACTACTCGCTCACGCTCTATCGCGTCTTACTATTTGGTGCTCTGCGCCATCGTTCATTTCATACTTTTGATGGCGAAAGCAGGAAACGAGCGAGTTCGATGTTGAGCTCGTACCTCTAGGTTCAATTTCCTTCATATAATTACTACGTACTCATACCCATATTGAGCATATCATCGTCTCAACTATTAAAATCTAAAAGATGAACTAACTAGTCAATAAATAACGAAACACTTTGTGGCTTTTGTATGAACTCGAAGGCAGTGTTTATGTGCGGCAACACAGAGTTTCGGCCGACATGTCAAGGTGTTAAAGAAGCACTTTGCTGTTTAGTGTTTCAGAGCCCGACTCCTTGCGGTCCTTAAACTCTCGACTTGGAGCCATAAGTAAAGCACACCTAGTGCCCTAACATAACACACGGTTCTTGCTATACGCAAGAACTACCTACATACGAGCGAATAGCAAGAACTAAACTAAACTAACGCGAAACTATAGAACGAACGCGGATCAGAGTGTCGTTGTCGTGGCGGCGGTGAACGGCGGCAGCGAGTGCGAGTTAGTAACAACCAGAGTAGCGAATTTATAGTTATACTGCTAGCAAGTGTTAGGAACAAGTGTTGCCTCTATTTAGTTTCGGCCGGCGCGTCGTTCGCTGGCATGGTCGCGTTGGCGTTGATTTAGTGCGCTGGCGTCTTTGCACCCTCTTTTATGGTACCACCGCGAAGAGCGAGCGCGTTGCCGCCGGTGGTGAAGACGCAACCAAGAGAAGTCGCGTAGCGCACGCAGCAGTGATAAAGATATACTCGTAATTTCCTATTTTTGGCATCGAATAGATTTATTGTTTTGACGTAATTATCTTCAAATTTCCCAGCTTCACATGCAAAGAACCAACTTTCAAGGCCTAATTTCAGAATACCCTGAGGGCATTTTAAAAGCCTTCCTTGCGCAATTAATAATTTCCCATTTCGCAATTTGTGTTTATCACGATGATGATGATGATATAGCTGCAAAACACTCCTACACCTATGACGGATTTTTCCTGTCGGAAAAACCGAAATAAATTATTATTGAGTGATTAGCGTGTTATCATTCGAACCCTTTCGCGTGAGGCACACGCACAATGTTATCATCATCTATCGACGGACGATCAGAAACAGAAAGGCTGCATCAGTCATTCCAAACTAACCGCATATCTGGCTCACAATGAGTTCTATTTTGCGAAAATATATGACGAATCAATCAAAACACGCCTCGACTGTGCTCCTCTCCCACACTCCTTGCCGTTCAATAACAGCTGATTAGATTTAAAATCTGATTCATGTCGGTTGGATGCTGCTCGTTGTAGCAGGATAGGTGCAGGATATGTTAGTTGGTACATCCATATCGATCGGGTGATCGCTCACGACCAACTGACATATACACGGATTGATATTTTCATCTTCTCGAAAAGGCTGCATGCATTATACGCGTTTATTAGTGATATGAGTGAGGACTTTGCGAAGAAGGAAATCAATCAAATCCTCGTACCCAGTACTGCAGAGAGGGGCATAAATGCTAATCGGTGGATGGTTCAAATTTGCAAAGTTACTGATTATGCAGTAGCTGTAGTCATTAGAAGAGTGACACAGCCATCATGCATGTGCATCCGGAGAAAAAAAGAGGCGAAAAAATCACCTCTGCACCCTACGGTTTTTTGGATGGTGATGATCGCTGAGGTAATGCCTGCATGTTTATCAACACACTCCCCTGCACATCGCACATCACAATTACCCTTTTTGGGAGTGCATTGCATTGGCAACAATGTGAATTTGAACGTCACCATCGTCATCAGCGTCATTGTTGACGAGTGGGCTCAGCTGTGACGCAATTTTTTAAAGTAATGAAGTCGATTGTTTTCTGGCTATACTTGCAATGCAATTTCAGATATAACGTATATGGCAAACTGGGTATGGTTGAAACGATTTAGCTTATATCGTTCATAGTATTGCCAATATGTTTGAAATATGTAAAATTTAAGGGGGAGTTTCTATCTGCGAATGTGCAGTATCAACATCTCGTGTTAAATTCTACTCTTTTGGTCACACAGTTGGTCGGGAACAGCGTGATTTGCGGCTTTAAAACCAAATACTTAGGAAATTTCTAGATTTTTCCTTGTTTTCTGTCACTTTCCTGCACATTGTGGTAAAATCGCTAAAAAACTTCTTGAATGTTTTGCGTTTGTTAGAAAGACTATTAAACTCAACGCGTTCCGCACACTTTTGCGGTCGGAAACAGGGTGAGTTGCGGCTCTGAAATCAAAATCGTAGGAAACTTTCAAGTTTCTTGTGTTTTGTCACGTTTTTGTGGATTCTGTCAAAAACGCAAAAGACTTTTTTTGTAGTCGATAGAAAGATAATTTAATTCAACAATAATTCCACACTTCTGCGGTTGTACAGTTGTTCGGGAACGGGGAAAATTGCTGCTCTGATGCAAAAATAGTTAGTAACTTTCATAAAATTTTTCTTGTTCTTTGTTACCTTTCTGTACATTATGGTAAAACTATTGCAATCTTTCTAAATGTTTTGCATACGTTAGAAAGACGAATGAATTCAACGCATATACCACTCTTCTACGGTCGGGCTATTGGTCCGGATTATGATGAGATGCGGCTCTGAAATCAAAATTGTTCAGAATTTTTCTTTGTTTTTGCTTCATTTCAGCAGATTGTCCTGGATTGTTAGAATGTTTTGCAGTCGTTCAAAAAGAAAATCGGATTTGTTTCAATTGTTTCAATCCAATCAGACATTCCATAAATAATTGTTATAACGCTGTCTGTTTTGGTTCGGTAGTTTATCACCCTGTTTCAACCGTCCTGTGTTTCAACTGTACACAGTCTCGCCTTCGTACAAATAATATTAGTAAGTACTCTAACTAGAGAGTATAAAATTACAAAAGCTATTATAAGCCAGAGAATAAGCTTTTGCGACTATTCGCGACTGTCGCTGGCACTTGAAAGCAAGCATAACAATAAGAACAATACGGTCGGCAAAGTGCATAATACCGGATCGTTTTTGTGCGATTGTGGCACTAGTGATGCGTGTAACAAGTATCTCTCTGCTACGCTCACGCTGTCGTTGTAATTCCCTAAATTCTCTAATAATGCGCTATAATAAAGCCGGCGCGAAGCGATACGCGAAGCCGATCCTTTCGACTACGAAATCTGCCGGACACAGACGCGAGCGCGTAATAGGGTCGCGAGCTCACCCCCGCGCCAGACAAACAAACAGACAATGGTAACGAGCAGAGAGTCACAGTGTAATTCAATTGAATTGAGTTGACTCAAACGCTCATAATAGAATGAGGAGAATAAGAAGATTAATTATGCGCTTTCGTCGCAAGCATTATTTCCGAAAGTTTATTCAAATCTTAAAGTTTGCTATGCTGAGCTCCCGTCGCTCTCATTTGGGCTATGGGATTCAATCTCACCAAGCACATTCGCGTTGCCAATTCCGTTTTCAATAACATGGATAAAAGATAATCCTGAATTTATTTTATCATTATTATTTTTCAAATGGGAAATTGCATTTTTTTCCTCTTTATATATCTAAATATGTAATCTTGAATTGGGTAAATGCGAATGTCGAAAGAATGTGGCAAGTCTAGCGCACATGAGAAAAAGATATTTTCCAAATCAATTTAATGCTTGGTCGAGTCGTTAAAAGTTTATAATTTTATAGCTTTTTTTTTTGTTTGGTATCTTGCCCATCTGTCTATATAAAACATGGTTTGGCTTTCAGTAGCGCATTTTTAAGAGAAAGTTTTCGGGAATGCATGGATTTTATTTATTTATTGCAGATTCCATAACTCACAAGTCACAAGCAATACCAACTGCTAAGCAATCGTTCAAATTGTTCAAACGTAAATCCTCCATATCGGTACGCTTCTACTTGAATCCAAGTTACGAATTTGTAAGTAGATTCAAATTCAAATTCAAATAACGTTAGCTAATAAGAAATCTGATAAACACGCGTAACACGCAGCAATCGAATGTTAAAGCATGTGTTCCGCGTCGAGAGGGTGAAGTGGAAAACCAGAAGAAAAGTACGAAAGCCTTAAGGGCATCGTAAAGTTCGTGCGGTTAGACGAGTGCGAATGGTGCGGGAGACCCTGGTTTAGCGGCAGTAGCAGTACCATGGCAGTGGCAAAGTTTTTAAGGGTGGTATTCGTATTTAGCGAACGTTAGCGTTAACGTAAGTTACGCGAATGCGTATTTCTGGCTTTTACGTGCTTGTATTAACACTGCGAGTACAATTATTGCTCATACTCAGTCGTCGAGTTGTTTCATGCTCATGTTCGAGTTAATTAAAAACTTGTTTAACTCGCTTCGGCGGCATGTTAAGTGCTTCAACACTATCCGAAACTTGATTAACAAATATGTTTTGCACGCCGAATTTGATTTATGTGTTTTCTTTGCATTATTTTGTTAGAATATAAAATGTAAGCTTTTGTGAGATTTTTTTACAAAATATTACTTATATATTTTTAGCATAAATATTATAGGTGATTTTATAATAAGATACAATGGAATATATATTACTAGTCATTAATAATAACAAAATTCATAGTATTTTAAAACAGGACGCACGAAACACATCATCCAATGACAGCTTATTGTCATCTACCTCGTGACACAATCCCTGAACAAGGACTTGCAGATAAATCCATATTGAAATTGGATCAATTGTGCGTGCCTCCCCGAGCTGAAATACCGGCGCACGAAGCTTTATCGCCAGCATGCCATTCGGCTGGACTAAACTCCGACAAAACTCTCAGTCATCCATGGCCAAGGCCTCACTGCAATTGCAATGTAATCAGCGGGCACGCGCAATATGCAGCTTATTATCATGTGGACAGCAACAATGCCCGCTCTTGCCAATTGTTCATGCGTCCATTAAAGCATCGCTAATTGTGCTCGCATTATACGCGCAGTCGCAAGACTCACTATACCAAGCCCAGTAAACATGTTTAGTTATTGTGCAATATTAATTAGCACATAATATAGCCTATTATTATTGCCAATAAGCTGGCAGCGACTAATTATTAATAAATCAAATCGCCCGTGGTGGACCGTGTTCACGAAGCCATTAGAGTGCTACAATGTATGTTTCCTTTGTGTAAACCAGATGATTTATTCTCCTAATTGAAGAAGAGACCAGGAACATCTATTTGATACCAAGAAGCAAAAACTATGCTATTTTTCCAAAAACAGACAGCAACTGGAACAGAACGTGACTTTCCAACTGATGCAAAGAGCGAGCAATGGACACTGGAACAGTAAATCATTAACTCCACGCGCACCGCAATTAATTATTCTCTTATGCATACGAGTGCGTAATGTTTTTGTGAGCATGAGTATTTTTATCACGGCTTTGTAAGTTTTTGTCATCGCGCAAATAATGGCAAATAGATCTAACGGGAAAGCTAAAAAATCGGAGTAAAAGGCGGAAAGGTAAATAAAGCATCTACAACAAGCTGTAAAAAATATAGAGTACGTACATTAATGGATTGCACTTCTTGGCGCATGTTTTGCGGAACAAACAAATCGGAATCGGAAGTGCAACCATTCAATATGTGCAAGCAGGCATAATAGACATGCTGTAGTGATATGCCTGCTCTTATGGCGTATCCTGAAAGTAAAAGCATGCGTTTCATGTCCTACAAACGTACGCATCCTTCATTCATATCACATGTCGAATGCACACGCCTTCAACGCACTTCTAGTGACTTTTCTCGTGCCTATTATGCGTCGGCATGCATGGCTCGAGTGCGTCGCTTCGCTTTTCACATCGAGTTCTCTTAACTTAAATTAACAGGGAAATGCAGAGAGCATTTCTTCGTGCTGTCTTGTGTCAATTTCATTCATTTTTGAAGAGGTTCTGTTGATTTTGAGTAGTTTTACTCGGCAAACTGTCCATATAAATGTGAAAAATGTATGAGTACATAGGGCGGCTAGACAATTTAAAATTACCTTAGCTGTAGCTGTAGGATGAAAAAATGGGTAAACGGGGTAAGTGCGTTAGGAATACAATTGAATAATAAAATTCACCTCGTTTTCTTAATAATACATAATAATTTCTGAAATACGGTAACAAATAAGAATGTGTTCCAATTTATGAAAGAAACAAATATAATAAATTTATAATTATAATATGAATATACTAAGTATGACAGTAATAATCAGACCATGTAAGTATTTGTATAAAATTGGTATAAGCAGGTAATTTTTTATTCAAGTTTATCTTCTTCCTAATAAATTGATGTTATTAGTCTCGATTTGCGACTTGTTTATTTATCAATAGTTATAGTGTGCTGATCTAAAAGTCAATAACACAATTATGGCGGTGTAACATTTTTTGTAATACGCCTTAAAACTGGTCATCTTACTTTGTAATTCAGTTGAAATGTAGTTAGATCCGTTAAGATAAATAAAAATAATCAACACACAGATACCAAACTAGAAAATTTATTGCAAAATAAGATACCTACATTTAGAAAAGTATTATATAAAGTCCTTACCATCTTAAAATAGATATAAATT
>JARJDU010031977.1:0-12983 GCA_030264695.1 Lissagria laeviuscula | reverse complement strand
AATGCAAATATTTTGAACTATTTAGAAAGCAAATTGAATGAAAATAAGGCATTTATTTCTGAAATTAATAAACCGTGCAAGGGACGGAGAGAAGAATTGTTCAAAATTTTAATCAAAATAAAGACGCTCAGAACCACAAAACTGGAAACCGAAATGTATTTTAAAAACAAAACTCAAAGAAATAAGCCCCATAGAAAAGTGCGAATTCTGAAACACTAGTTGTAGTGTTGTTAATTTTTAATTATTAGTTCTTTTTTTTTGTGCAAAATATACATTTGCATGTACTTTGTTGATTGAAGTCATTATTTGTCTATATGAGGCCAACATGTTCTAATTTCTGTCAATATATTATTACTTGAGTATATTTTTAAATATACTGCTACGCAAACAGCGTGCGCAGCATATGAAATTTGCGAGCAAATCAAATAGGCTAGGCAGGGAATGTCATGTCAGTGTGCACACTGCCAAGCAAATACGATTAGTTCGTAAAAATAACCGCACCGTTATGGTACCGCCACAGAGCAGTAAAGCTCCAAACCCGTAAGATCCGTGAGTCAGACAAGGAATAGAGAGAGCAAGGCATATGTGACGATTTTTAGCATTGGCGATGCGCATCTTCTCTAGTTCTTCAATCAACGTTAGTATCGTTTACATTTTGCAAAGCCGCAGGTTGCAAAACACTGAAATTAATAATGATATTCCATAATTGATAAAGTATTTTCACTTTGAAGAAACTTTTCACATCTTAAGAACGCTCATCTTTGCAAGTTTGGTGAATATGGCGTTTCACCTGCCTCTGACGAGTTTTACAACATTCATCAGGTGAGGTATGAACCACTTTTCTACTACACTATTTGTTTTTTTTTTTTTTAACTTTTCTCATTCCTTTCGATTCCGTTTTAATTCTTCCAGACCACTTTTTCGACGTGTTAAGGAATTTGAAAGATGGGTTCTTTAGACTTAAGTGCTTTAGAGGCTAAATCAATAATGTGTAAATTTTTAAAATGGAAAACCAATAACATAATAAAATTGCAGATCTCAATCTTTTTTTTTTAATGGAATAGTTTCTGCCCGTGGTATTTTTCAAGCCCTGCTACCCTATAGTAACGCCACTGTGTATTTGACAAACAAACTTTTATATAATTCATTGAGAGGGCATATTTACCAGTAGAGTTGTAAGCAAAAGTATAAATTATTCAAATGGACCCCATCCAACATTGTTTACAAGTGTAACCGGTCACAATGGTACATTGTCTCACGCATCAAGCCGAAACAATTATAATTCGGGGTTCATTGTGATCGCAACTAGCCAAACGCGGACAATGTGCGTAAACTACTCCGCGGTCCAAAACTACCCGTGCCCACCGTGCTCGGTCACACATTATGCACGGCCGCATTCGATTCATCCGTATTAGGCTCGCGTACACTTAGCACCGACGCGCGGCTAATGAATAAAAGAGGTCGCATATAATGGACGACAATGCTCAGCGCACTTGACACTACATTGAGACTGGACATTGAGTCCTAATAACTTCTTATTGAATCACAGAATAGACCTAAATAGAGTAAAGTTACCAAACTTTATGCGAGCGTCGATGGTGGGCATTACCACCATGTTTTGTTTGCTTGTCATGTGACACATTAGACGTGAGTATAGCATTAATTGTCATGATAAATAACTCAAAATTTGTTTACTTTTTAATCATAAAGACTACTTAGTTCTTATATATATACCACTCAGATTGTGTTTAAATATTTTTTTGTTGTTATTAAAATCAAATTAACATATTTAAAAAAATGCACTGAATATTGTTGAAATTATTTTTTATGAGGATAATGCTCTGCAGTTGTAAACGGATAATAGGCAACAAATAGCAACAATAAACAGGTAGAAAGCAGATAGATGATCATAATGCTTACTTACTACAAGGTAAGTACTTATACATTGTATAGACGTATTCAGGCTAGCTAGAATCGAGGTTTCCAGAGCTAAAAGCAGGAATCGAGCGAACGCTGCCCTTGAACACAAGCTGAACAGCAAGCGGCTACAGTTTTGTGCAGAGTGGGGACCGTAGTACTTGCCCATCCGCCAATTAAACGCATGCAAGGTGGAGTGTCTCCCACCAAGCGCCCGGAATATAAATACCCCACCAGTACACCAACATCACCATTCAGTGAGTGTCTGTCTCGTTGTTCGTTTATCATCTGTTCTGACATCACAATATCAGTTAGTTCTCTATCTCAAGAAAAAGAAACAGAAGTAGTAAAAAATTTTTGCGTTAGTGTACTTACAAAATGTCTTCGGGAGTGAACGCGCAAAACATGTACGGCTTCCAGCAACAGTTACAACACCAACAACATCTTATCGAGGAGTACAATTCCCAGCAGCAGCAGCAACAACAACAGCAACAAAATTTAAACAACAGCCCGTCGGCGCAAGCCGTTGAGGGTCATATCAAGCGACCTATGAATGCGTTCATGGTCTGGTCACGTATCCAACGCCGCAAGATAGCTCTCGACAATCCGAAGATGCACAACTCTGAGATTTCGAAACGTCTTGGTGCCGAATGGAAGTTGCTTACTGAACTGGAAAAGAGGCCATTTATCGACGAAGCTAAGCGATTGCGAGCGCTTCATATGAAGGAACACCCTGATTATAAGTATCGTCCACGGAGGAAGCCCAAGGGTCCTATGCAGTCTACCCAGATGAAGCCGCAAGTTGGTTTCCCTAACCTACAGTTGCCGTATTTCCCACCGATGGACGGTCTCTCTGGACACTATCCGTATTTTAACCCGGCATTCGACATCTCTCGCATAGCTGCTGCCGCTCCACCTAGTATACCGACTTCAGGCGCACAGCTTCCGGAGAAGAGCCCCACAGCACCGTCGCATCTGCACCCGCATCAGAACGCAGTGGTTACTTCTCTGCATTCCTCGCTCTATTCGTCACTGTATCAGAATCATCCACCGAAGAGCTTTGCACCGTCGCATATGAGCATGGGGATGAACATGTTCACGTCGATGCCGACACCGCCGATGATGTACTCCGCGTCGTCGAGTCCTGGCTCAAGTCCAACTTCTTCGGCTGATTTGGAGATCAGAAGACCCGTGCCGGTTATGTACTGAACTGGTGACTGATTCGCTTTATTTTGTTACTAATCGAATTGTTTTACCTGTGATTTTAAGTTCGATTTTATTATTTAGTGTTACTCTAGGCTAACAATTATTGACAAATTATGCGATGACTGATTTTTTTGTATAAATATGTATATAGTTTAAAATGGGGGATACTTAGGTAAAATGATAATTGTCTAATGCGTACTGCATAGACACACGTAACAATATTTTATGATAAAACATGTTGTATATGAAAATATTATACCTATTTATTGTTTTTGTTCTATATAATGTATATGGATGCTTCAGTTGATTGATGATTCTACTGGGGGGCTCTAGCGCTCTTTGTATATAGCATTATTATTGTAATTATATTGCGTAATTTAAGCAAAATCAAATAAATAAAATAAAACAAATGGAAACTGAATACCACAATGATTTTATTTCTGCATTTAGGTTTTTAGTGGCGCTGATCTGACAAAATCTACGTATCTTTAAAAGTAGTGCTTTTAAATGAATTATAATATAACTAAACGAACACTCATTAGCTAATTTTAGATTTTCCTTTACTGAAGAACTTTAATTCATGATTGTCTTAATAGCAAAGAACATTCTTTTTATTACAGTTTTGAACAAAATAAGTAACAACTTACTTTATACAAAAACTAATTATTAGTTAACATTAAACTACTTTTTATTGATTAATAAACAAATTGATATTAATCATTAAACACCCTTACTAATACCAATTTTGTGCAAGGTTTAGTTGATACAGTTAGAGCGAGCACACACTTTCGATTTGTAATTGCGAGATCCGATAGTTCCCTTCTTCAATCAATCTATTTTGACTATTGCTTTTTAAATCTTGTTTTAAGTACCTAACATTAATAAATTGATGATTAATTTAATAAGGTTTGCATAAAAATGGTTATATTATTAAGTTAGCTAAAATGGTTATATTATTAAGTTAGCTATGCGCAATAATTTCAAATACAATATTTGAGCATTTAGGAAATGCATTTTTAAACCAAAAATAACAGCCTTGTAAGTGCTAGAAAGCAAATGCGCGTTGAGGATTATTTTGAAAAATTATAACAACATTTCTGGATCATATCTTTTAGGTTTTCCAAGGATCCACTCGTCTTACAAACAAATACTGTCATTTTTCAAGGCTTGCACATGTCAAACTACATTTTATTATTATTTCGTATTTGTCTATACATTTGAAACATAGTAAGTATATGTTTTAAAATCAAATAAATCTTGGCATCTTGGAGTCCGATGCACCTGGACATAATTCTTGCCTAGTGTTTGAACTGGCAACTGTTCTGGATCGGACTGAACCGGCGAGCAATCGGGCATTTGCCCGTTGACCCTTGGTCTCATTTACTGGCAAAAAAATTAGACAACGTTTGTTAAATATAAAACGTTGTATGCAAACTTGTGCAAGTACAAAAATTTGGGCTAATGGTTATTAATTGCCCGCACGTTTGAAATCGCCAGTCCGCGTCAGCGTCTTGTTCTCCGATAAATTGAATATATACTACACTTTTGGCCGAGCGTGTCAACACCTGGTCTAGTGAAGTTGAGGAACGACTTTTTTTTTGATTTTCTGATATGAATGTCAATAAATTCTGTTTGAGTTTGATGCATTGAGAGTACAATCTACTTTACTGGGAACATTCGTCGGTCAGACGGGGTGAATCAAGAAAAAAAGTATCTTAGCTGCACTGGTTGACGAGACCAACTGAAGCAGAAGCCGCTGCCATTTTTGATTGAGTTACACATGTACAAAGTATAAATAATATCCGTCTGACAGAAGGGTAATCCGGTTGAAGGAATAAGGTTTGTTTTTCTTTTACACGTTTCTATTCAAAAAAATCTAAATAAATGTATTTTCAATCAGTAATTAGACATTTATTGCATTTTAATTAACGACTTCCCTGTACTAAATGCAATTTTGTTTGAATTAATGAAAAATTAAATTAATTAAACATGGGGAATCTCTTAAATTAACTTGAATATTTGTACGAAGATATTAATGGTTAACTTTTGAACCTGGAAATGGTAACCACGTAAGCACGTAATATAAGAGAACGTTACTTTGAAGAGGTAACTTGTATTATATATTTGACTCATAAATTATCTTACGTTGCTTTGATAGGTAAAAGTTTACTTCTTAATCTAAAATAATGCATTAGTAAAAATTGAACCTTATCTTTAAGTATTGCAATTTATCAAAATTAAACGCATGTGCTACACCTATAGGCAGCGGCGAAACTAAAATACCGCAAAAGACTGCAGCAGTGTGTGAGAACGCGTGACAAAAGTGTGTCCCAATGCCGACTCTAAAAATTTAAAACTATAAGCATCATCTAAAAAAAAGCAACTATTTAGGTTTGCATTGCTTTAATTGGCAGCTAAGATGAATTTTCGGAGGAGCAAAAGATTCTTGTTTTGTCCTGTCTATTAGTACATTGTTCTAGTTGCTTAAGCAACTTTTTATCAACCGACTTTTAAATAGGTGTTATAACTTCTAATTCACAAATAATATATTTACAGAGTATTTTTATAACATAAACTGCGCTATTGAGCACATGAAAAAATAAAATGCTGTGGACTCAAATACTAATAATTACTATTAGTGGCATAAAAGCCCTCAGTAGGGCCTAAGCCTGCCAGCTTTCTCTCCGCCTGACCGGGTTTCGATGATTTTTATTGCAGTTTTTGCATTTTACAGGGATAGTTGGCAAGCCCATTGCCCAACCCGTTCTTTAATGCAGATATTTGAGAATGCGTAAGGAGTGCGAGATCTTATTAACTGGCCGCGGGGCTGGAACTGCATCTTCTGAGTTTGAACGCAAGTGCGCTTACCTCTGCCCAATGCACTCTATGAAACTCCAATAATTGAATTGCATTTTACTAGCAATTACTATAAAATAGTTTTAGAGTGTAGCTCAAATTGTAATATAAAGCAAATAACGTATCTGAATCTACAGCATCGGGGTTTGCATGCTTTCCGAGCAAATGTTGGTTTGATAAATCGTTGGAGTGGTCTATTATAGTACTCGTTTTGTACTAAATTTTTATAGGTTAAGTATGCCTTGTACTTCTAATTTCTGTTAATTATATATTATATAATATTATTATATAATAAATGAAATAAATTAGATTCACAATAATTAAATTACTTTGAAAAAATAAATAAGATCATTAATGAATAATCATTCATGTTTTCTTAAAAATTAAGGCAAATTATAGCAATTAAACATAAAGCTTTTGGTTTTTTAGAAATTCTCAATTCATATTATACAATTGATTGGTAACTCAATTTGTTTGAACTGGTGCATTCATAAAACTCTAATATTATTAGAGTTATTTTGAAAAAGACAATTTTTGCACTTTCCACTAGGGATGGACTCGGGCCTCTCGAGCTCGAGCCGACCTTGGTGAATGTTCTAGCTCAAGCTCGAGCTCGAGAAAAGTCAGAAAGATGAGTTTGAGCTCGAGCTGGAGTTTGAGTGGGAAAAGCTCTAGCTCAGCTCGAGCTCGGCTCGAATTCGAGCTCGATAGCTTTAGTAAGTTCTACTTTTTTTTAACAATATTTTAGGCTTTTTTTAATTAACAGACGGTAGGTTCAGCAAATATTAATGTTAGAGATATTCTGAATATAATAATTGTGTATGCTGTAATAGAAAAATTTAAAATACATAGCTTTTTATTTTAATTAATGTAGTTGACTAATCAGAAAAATTGCAGACAAATTTACATGCCATAATTTGATAAAAGATTATTTTAAGTTATTGCAGGATTTACCAAATAAATAGGACCAAATGAATGCGTAAATATGGAGAATTCTCTAGAACAGCGGCACCCAACACGCGGCCAGCGTTAATTCGTCCAAACTTAAATAATAACAAGCTTTATTATATTATCACATAGCTTACTTATTTATAATTTGCAGTTTCAATGTAGAGATATTTTGTTCGATTTAAGATTCTATACATTAATAGACCTCAAATATTCAAGTTGCCGAAATTGAACCGGTTAGGCAATGACATTTCTTTTATTAATAAAATTATTAATTTTGATAAAATAATATTAACTAAATTAATCAACAAAAAACGGGCAGTTATTATAAATCGCTGTTAAAAAAAAAGCACAAAACTTAAGCAAATTGCAGAAGCGTAGAGAAAAAACTGGTAGTTCATAGTTTTTTGCATTGTATTAAGAAACTAAGGAAGAAGAAATGATACAATGCATTGAGTGAGCTAAAGTTACAGCTAAAATTAAATGATTCTTTAGTTTCCTAATTTGGACCTATGACACAATTGTTTTAAATTCATTTTTTATGGTTATCATTATTTTGTTTAATTAAATAAATATTATTTGATAGAAGGTACCCTTAGAGAGTTTTTTTTTTCTACCACCTAATTTTTATTGACACTAATTTAATATTTCCATATACCTAAAAATATAATATAGGTTCAAATTAGGATACCTTTCCCTATTGTATATTACTAATATTTATTTGTTTGAAATACCTAGAAATATTTATTCACATTTAATTGAGACATATATCGTTACCTTTGATTCATTTTTCAATTTTGTTAAAAGTTGCATTAGCAATATCGACAAATCCAGGAGTGTACAGAGCCAAATATAATAGTGCCGGAGCGTATTATGTTTTGATACATATCTTTTTTAGTAAAAATTTGTCAACCTTTTTGTTAACTTACCCACGGACTGATTCGTTGAGTTTTTTGTATCCTTGACGTTTTTGGATCGTTGACCTTTTTTTGTTAATTATTGATAGGTTATGGATGACCATGGTCTCGTCGATCGACTTTTTTTCTCTTACCGGCACTAGCACACACTAGAGAAATATACCATTTAAAATATTTTTGATTAAAAAAAAAAGTTCCAAGACACCGCCCTGCCTTAAAAACGTAGTGCCAGGGCGACGCCCTAACCCACCCTGGCACCACTAAACAAATCTATCAATGTTTTCCTAACTTACTTAATTGCAACCCGTTGATCAAAGAGTTTGAAGAAAATCAAGAGACCGGGAAAATAAGTAATTGCAAAAGTTATATTCATGCTGCATTCATGCAATAAGTGATTTATTATATAAAGAATAGAATAGAACTGAATTTAAAAAGTATTGAAGCGCTTCAATATTCCGCATTGGAAATACTCGACGAGTGAAGTTTTGTATATGAAGTTGGTATAACAATAATCTTTTGCTGCATTTTAATAATGGCATAGCAATTGTATAGCGATTCCAATGCGGATGCTGGAAAATACGGTGTATGGTAATTAGAAACATGCGCACATATAAATGAATCCACTCGAAAGTCGCTTTTAATACCCACAAAGTATTGCCATTATTAGTTAATAGAATCAATAGAATCAAAAGTTAATTCCGAATCAATTTAACTCTGTATACCACTGTATATTGAAGTCGATTTTTAATGCAACTGCAAATCTATACACCGGGTGTTATCAAATGACTTTATTCAAGTGTATTAAGTATGTTAAGAAATGATTTTACAATGAAATCTTTATGTTGCTTATATAAATGTTATTTGTATAGAATCATATAAGTTAGAATAGGATAAAAGTGAAAATAACAATGCTATGGGTAAATAAGTACATACTTACAAATTATTGTTTTAGGATTATTTCTTAGTTCGTTTCAGGATACTGCACACCTACTTATAGTTTGTTAAGATTCAATAACTACAACGTCGACAATTTTTTTTTGTTTTGCCCCTTTCGCAATCGCGCTGCACTTGATTTTGTTAATGGAATTCGAGTTGAATGCAAAACGCGCGACTTGCATGCACAAATTGAGTTCTGTAAGTTCGAACTGTATGTATGTACGAACGTACATAATGCATGACAAATAAAGGCAAGTTAAAATAATGGTTATGACATTATAATACGCACTAATACTCAAAATGAGGATTGAAAAGAAATCAACGATCGAGTATCGCTGTACGTTTGGTCATGAAAGTGTAATGCAAGTAGCCCGCATTAATTAATTTGTGACAGACTAGTAACTACCTAAGAGTGCTTATAATACCACAGAGATGATATTTTTATAAATATAAAAAAGTGATGTTGGATATGTAGCATTTGTGGTTCTATATTATATTATTTACAATTCTATTAAATATGTCAAATTATCACAGATTTTATAAAAAATTCTAATAACATTGTATTATTTTGTTAAGTAAGTATATAATATAGTATATTGTGTTATAAGTGCTGAAAGTGCTATATTCCAACGTGAATGCAGAGTATTAGCTTCAGGAGCGCATTTCGCATATATGGTACACGCTATTTTCCTCCGATTGATTAGAATATGTTCTCACAATTCTAACTTGCTCGTCTCAAAATACATTGTTAATGAGAGAACGCGTAAACTGACATCGTACGCCGCCTATTACAACACAATATATGCGCCTATTCATAACCCACTAGTGCATAAAGTGCCACTTTTCTCACGATCGTAAGAAAATTAAAGTATATAGTGCTCTTAAGGAGGTAAGTAGGCTATTACAGCACGACGTAGTTTGCTCGCTAAAGACGAATGCTGTGATAGCCGTTATCACAGGACATGCACTCAACCCACCTGTGTTATTATTAACAAAATATAAACACATATATAATGTTGGCGTGATGCAAGTATGACCAGCTGCACGACGTCATTGCACGGAGCACGAAGTGCGATAACGAAGACGCATGTTCAAACTTACCTCTCTACAGTGCCGTCTTTTGGAGAAGACACTATGAGCAAAAGCTGAGAGCATCACATTAGAAGGGGCAGCATCAAGACCCGCATTAAAATGTGGATCATACATCTTTGGATCCAGCTTCAAATGGTGATTCTTTTCGTGTGTATTTTTTGTATTTTGGTCGGGGATGTATAAAGTTATAAGGCAAAAACTGTAGAAAAGCCCAAAAATTAAAGTTTTTGTTATTTTAGAAGAGAAATACTATAGACAGAAAAAAGCTTTTATGTCGTAGCACAGGGCGACTTAAGACGCACATTTTGGTATGTGAATCATTTTTCTATAATTCAATTATTTTTTCTCCGATTTTTGGAGATTTTTGGGCATCTACACACTTGTACATCGTCCAAAAACTAATTTTAGCTTTCAAAATATGTACTTTAGAAATACTTGAGCGTTTAATAGTATGATAGCTGTAATTTTGGGAGATACAACTTTTTACGCAAAATTCTAATCTATGTAGTCAAGTAATTCAAACGGGAAAAAGGATGCTACACCTAACTCTTTTGCACAGAGCTTACTGCGTTGTTAAAAAAACCTGTCTTCCTAAAGAAACAAAACTCGATTTTCTTTGCTCTCTTTTAGGGATGAATGTTTATCTTTCCGATTGAGTAGACGAAAAATTGTTAATAATGTACTATACTAAACAACTTTGTAAAAAAACTGATCTTAACATATATATAAGAAATTTTAATGTCTTAGGATATAAATCAAATGATATTCAACTTATTATTTATATTTAAATGACTTGATTATAAAATTACGGTCCGTTCAAGAGCACATTGAAAAAGTGTCATTATTACTATAATAATCGACCACTCCTCTAATAACATTGTTACCGAAACATCTTATATAACTTAACTTAAGCCTTGCCTTCTTGACTTTGTGATTCTATACTAAGTCAGGTACTTTGATTGATTTCTTCTTCATATTCATACCCCTAGCCTCGCCCAACTTTTAGTAATAATTCTGAAGTCTCTTTCATTTACCAGAAAATATTCAACACAATATTACTTCATTGTAAGTATTCATTGCTAAGGCCCGTTGCTCTTATATTATCTATTCCAATGTGCATTCTGTCAAAGAGTATTTTTCTCTGAAAAACCTCAACTTTTTATTGCACCTCACTCAATGTTCCACGTATTACGTTAACAACTAAAGACTTTGTTAGCTGCGTAACGACCGAACATGTCACAGAACGCAAAGAAAAATTGTCGACGTTTGAAAAGCATGACAATTTCGTTTGTACTAATATAATAGCAACAGGGTGAAACGATAACAATGCATGAATGCCTTGTTTGCTGCATTTTGGTTGACAGCTAATGTTTTAGGCAGTTTAGAATTTGACTTTGTGTTTGGTTGATTGTTGAAAATGGCATGCTCACGGAAAGGAACAATTGTTGCACTACAAAAATTAAAAGCAATAAAAAAAATTTTTGGTATTAAAATTCAGTGGCGTAACTACAAGAAGTACAACCTCGCAATTCAAGCTAGGGGGGTGGGCGGAAGCTTGGTGGGTCTCGCGGAAATTAAACAAACTGATGCCTTCAATTCTTATTTAAAGAAAATTAACTATGTACTTTTTCACCCGAGAAAAAACATCATTTCCTCCACCAACAAAATTCAGTCATTCTGCAATTATTTCTATAACGTAAATCAAATATACTAAAAAAATACAAGAACTGCATCACTTTTTTGCGGGAGGAGGAGAGGAAGGGGGGTGAAGCTGGAGCCACAAACTTATAGTTATTATTATTATTATTATTCTTATCTTATATCATTATTTTATTCTTTTAACTAAAATATGTTTTAATTTCAAGTCGCTAATTAATAATTTTCCGAGAGATTCTAAACAGACATCAGCATTCTTTGACATCAATTTTAAAGTATTTCCACTATTTAAAAAAAAAGTTGTTAAATGCCAACATGGTAAAGAGAAAAAATATTAAGTAAAGGTGAAGAGACTTGTTAACTCCTTTCAAAAATGTGTTTGTTAGGTGGTAGCTAGACATTGTTTGTAAACATTGTAAACGATTTTAATACAAAAGATAAAGTGAAAAAATCTCGACCGTTGAATGCAACGCGTCTGTGTTTTTACGGTTCAGGAGTGTAGACTCTTGGCATTATTTCTGAACAAGCGCTTATTAAAAGCGCAAACATGATGAAGATGGAATGATGAGATGCTACCAGCTACTGACTTCAATATACCGTCACATTTAGAAAGAACATTGAATTTATCATCTTCATTTATATCCATAAAAAGCAATAAACTTTTATTTTTCGAAAACTAATTAATCATCAGTTTGAGTTTTTGTAAAAATATAAATTGTTTATTTAAAAGAATATAATTGTTACTTAATAATGCTTTAATGTTGTCAGGAACCGTATCGAGGCATTTTATGTGTTTAGAGTTTAACTGCGTTTAAATGTTTTACAGCGAGTTTGGCACGACGATGTAGTGCTGAACGCATCAGTTGTTAACTATGTGGTTTTTTAATTATTGAGTAGTGTTTATGGTTATTGTTAACATGCCTGCATGTAGTTTTCCTGCTACTCACTAAACGCCAAAGATTCCAACGGTGGCGTGTCAATTGGGTGAGAATTATATTAAAGGTAAGAGGAGCATAGCGTTTTTTGTATTGGGCTTTTATTGGATGCTTTCAACCTTTAATTTATGAATAAGCTGTTGTGATATAAAAGTGATAATGTATTGATTAATGCTAATCTGTGTTTGTTGCTATATAAATGTTTTTAATATTGCAATATTTAAACAATAAATTTGTATTTTAATTGCTGTTAAAGTAATATAATCAATATATAACTTTTATATAATTCGATACTTATAAGCCTGGTACACATAGGTGTATTGATGAATGGAATAGAGTAACAAGTAGCTGGTTGTGTAGAGGTTATATTATGTGCACTAAAGTAGACTCTACTCTGCTTATATCTACCACTGCTTCCATTCTACTATTCTTCCAAGTCAATCTTTGCATACATCTAGCAAGTTGCTAGTAGAATTATGTTGCACTATCTTGTGCAATTTAACTAATTTGTTTTGTCTCT
>JARJDU010031955.1:0-22802 GCA_030264695.1 Lissagria laeviuscula | reverse complement strand
CTTCTAAACTACGCGAGCTTCACATAAAAATAAAAACCAAAACGCCATTTTTACACTCTACGTAGATGTGAAATGAAATCTAATGCGTTTTTAATTTTTATTGCTTCTCAGTAGACAAGAAAAGTTGAACAAAAAGCAATAGCGTGAGATGTGCATCAGCCGATGCTACGATACAGATATCAAAATAGCGGCAAATATATATGAATCATTAAAAATGAAATTGATGCTGCGAGCAGAGCACGTGCGTTGCAAACCGACACCGAAACGGGAAACAAACGTGACGGTAATTGCCGAAATTGCGCCGCAAATAAGTTACTACTTTAATATCATTGCCGTGATCTAGTAATGAAATTTTATATTGTTAATATCCGTTTAAGAACTTACTTTTAAGTATGATGGACATAAAATGCTTTTCCATAAAACTTTGAAGTTTATTTTTATTTATTACTTGGGAAAAGGATGAGTTATATGTTAAATTAACAAAGAAAGTCTTGGAATTCAACATCAATTTTGGATTGCAAAGAATAGGAGGACTATCATTAAAAAAGCGCATTTACAACGTGTATGGCATTTTCAAGTTGAATTTTAATATAAATAAATATTCTTCAGATGTAGATATTGTTTCACAAGTACAGAAAGTCACATAGTCTAGGACAGGGTTTTCCAAGCCTTTTGTTACTCGAGTCTACATAGGTAAAAGTAATGGATTTTTGGGCTGCACACCCAGAATAATTGTCTCACCTTCCCGGCCCTCTCAAGAATAGAAATTTTCAAAAATCAATTTTATCTAAGTGGTACCTAAATAAAATCAAAGTATTAAAAAAATTTATGTAATGCTTGGAATTTTAGTTGAGAAACTAATGCATTTAAATTTAGTTCAGCGTTTGAACTGCGTTGGAACTTGTCTTGTGGCCGCGTGTTGGACAACGCTGGTCTAGGACGACTGCTGGATCTTCCCGCAATAGTATATCGCACATAAGACAATCTTTTTTCTTTCTACCAAATGATACCGACTCAAGATCTCTTCAATCACATCATTGATTAGCGAGTAATATTAATCATTTCAGCCAATTTAAAGAGAAAGCTCTCTAATAGTTATCCATTTATTATTAATATTTAAGATGCATCTGGCACTGCACACGCTGGGTCAAAGGCCTCAAATACTTATTTATTTCATTTGTACATACTGCTCAGTTTAGAATAATTTCAATTTATTCTCCTTTCATTGAAATTCTGTCCACATTTTTATCGCGTATATGGCTATTATGTGAATACTTATCCACATTCAATAAACCTGAATATTACGTGCTTGCTAGCTTGCTCATTGACAATAGTCATTCTCAATTTCCGATGCACATCTAAAATCCTATAAGTCATGATTTTATGCTACGCTTCTTTCTAATTTTGGCCAGCATTTTACTTCACGGAGATTATTTATATTATTATTTATATCTACTAAAAGCGTTACTCTTTTCCCCAATTATCGTTTTCTCATCAATTCGATTAATATCAATATTGGTTGGCTTGAATATACATTTCAATCTGCAGGCCCGTACTAAAGCAAATCATCGTCTGGAATATCTAACGAGTAAAGAATTTACCGTTAAATAGGCCTTTTTCGACTATGTTAACACAGCTCTGTCTAAAGATAGTAAAATCTTGCGTTTGTTTGACCGCCGTGTGCTGCAATTGCTTTTTGTCGTCTTACAGCCGCATCGTCGTGCGATATCTTTATGGACCCGCCTGTGGCGTTCAATTAAACACGGGATGTATGCAACATAAAAATCGTCGTACTTTAATAAGTACATACCGAAGGTAATTTAGAGACTAGTAAGATCCTTGTGAAAAAGCATCGCACCGCATAAAACTTTTGCGGTGTATTTACGTTTCACGCGTTTTCACGTAGCAATTCATTAAACATGTTTAACTTCTATTTAAGGGGCTTGTCTATGCTCATTTAATTATAAATTTTTGACATGTACCTAACCTCAAAACGTCTAATTTACCTGTTTGTTATGAGATAAATGCAGACACGATATAAGTATAGACTAGCGGTTTTTCTATTCATAATTCAAACTTTGATTAAAAATAAAGATAGCAGATATTAAAGTCAGTTATATTCATTATTTTATCAATGGTTATCTGGTAGTCATAGATAAATAAGATTATACCCATATTTATATAGACAAGTTTATTTTTATATATTATCAGTAGTGCAAACATAGATGGTGTTAGTCTATGTTCTCTATCAAAAGCAAAACGAACGTAAATATAATTAATTTGTTGGTAATTGTATACGCTCTTTACTACTAATTAAGGGCGGCGCCTCCCATAAGTGCACTGTGTGTTGCGCACACAGGTGCCCCACACAAAAGGTGCCGTACAATAGGTAAAATTCGTCGGCGCGGCACTGCTACTAATACTTCACTCAAAGCGCGCGCGTTTTTGTTGATATTTATTGCTTTTAATCTATTTTATTCCGTGGCATAACAAAGGATTTCATTGCTTGGGGACAACTTCACGCAGAACTGGGGACACTACCAGCCTGGGGTCAGATGTACTATTTTGCCCACTCTCCTAGCTACCTCTTTGAATTTATTTCCAGTTGATTGTTTTGTATTTTTATAAGTTGATTAATAAATGATTAAGACGTGCTTTTTCTTCTTCGAGCGCAATAACCCTTGTGAGGTTTGGCTTGCTTCACGACCGTTCGGTAGCAACCTTTTTCCAGTATGCTATACTCAACCGATTTTGGTCTTCTACTACTGGTTCATTCAGTGTCCAAGTCAGCGGATTCTCTGTGCTTAAATGAATCTAACTTTTAATTAAGTCGTTATATGTGTTTCTATTAAGATATAATATGATTTAATAGTTTCACTCTTCGCTTGTTGGTGAAGACTGCATCGAAATACGGAGTGCAGTTGTGTGCGCAAGTAGAAGCTTCTACTATTGGTTCAAATAGTTAACGATATTTTGAAGATATGGAGATATATATTAAATATACTATCGACTAAATGATTTACTAATAAAATGTACCAAACCTTCCCAGAAGGCATGCGGCAAATTAGTGATTGTAATTAGTTTTGTAGACGTATGGCCCGCTAATATAAACTCCTAATGAATTATCTGGAAACAGTGCAAGCTGCATGCATCTTGTTCTTGACTGTTTTCTTCTATTTTCTTTGCTCTTTATTGGTCAATTTGCATTTAACACCGCCGACACCCCCGGGATGTGGGGGTGTTATGTAACTTCTAGATTTAAGTTTGTAAATATTAAATCAGTTTCTTCAACATCTTCGAGATGTAAACATTAAATTCATCCCTTTTTCGTCAATAAAATATATTCTTTGTAAATCCATCAAACTTACAGTGCATTGCAACGAACCAGGGCCACTGGACTACAGTTTTGGTACAAGTACCTACCAAACGCGCACAGAACTTTCGCTCTTATTCAGTTGCTATCCTATCAAAAGTACCAAACTTATAATTTATTCTCCGATGTGTGTCACATACTTATACCCAATTTTCGAGAACTTTGATATATTTCTTCTCTCAAACGCTATTGAAGATACGGAATTTATGTTTTGGCTTTTGTATTAGAGCAATGAAAAGAACCTATAACACAAATTTCATTATTAAATCAGCTGGAATGATTTGAGGTGACACACATCATCATCATCACACAGCCTAGCCTATCTTGCTCATTGCTGGATATAGGCGTCTCCTATCTTCTTCCATCAACTTGTATCCTGAGCTTTATGGATCCAGTTAAGAGCAGTTTGTTCTAAGGTATCTGTTCATCGGGATGGACATCAACTCCTAATTGCAAAAACAAGGCCATCTGCAGTTTGTATCATTTATCTTTGGATTGCAGTATCAGAGGGCAGAGCATTTTGTTTCAACGGTAATTTCTCAACAATATATAAAACGTTCATGATAAGCTATTGTCAGACCAAAAAATTTTTGTCTAGCCTTCAAAATTTTTTTCACCCGCTGTAAAAGCAATACAACTCAAGATTGATATGAATATTTTTTGATCGCCATTCGAGACTTCTTTCAATTTGAGCCTTCCTCACTGCGGTCTTTTCCAGTATTTTAATTCTGCCACTGATTTCAATGCATAATTATAAAACTAGAGGAATCGTTTATACTCACCAATCACCTTAGATGATGATTCCTGTTTAACTACAAACCAAATATAAGTACATACATCATTTTATATTGTACTCATGAGTTGACCAACTGTTAATAATATACAATGTTCATTCACTAATAGACCTTAAAATATCTAGCTTGATCTATAATTGCCACTATAAACTTAGGTATTGTTCTCCAACGAATTGTTTGTTTTGGCCTCTATAAAGACACATAAATCATAATGTAATTACGTGCCGTTTAATCTTCTTTACTATTACATAGAAAATATGTCAATATCGTAAATTAACTACGATCTAAATTTTAATTGCTACTACCGCTGCACTTCAATATGTACTCAATTGACTAATTCTAATTACTTTGTTTCACATTTCTCATTGCAACTTCCACATCGTTCCGTTTTACAAATTGGCTATGCTCTCTCGGAGTTGCGACATTATGCATTAGGTGCGAACGATATAATTTTAGTCCGGCTAGAAATAAAATATGAGTTGTGGTGGTTTACGTACGAAGCTATTAACTTAAATTTAATTTTGTCTCAACTGCGGTTATTAATAGCCAAGCGCTTTAAACTTTGGTAAAATTAAACGTCTCTACTTTATTATTAAGAGTACTTTCTAGATATTTATTTCTTAATATGAAAGCATATTTTATGCAGATTATTTGTAATTAATGCATGCATTATTTTAAGTTAGTAATAATTTTAATATTTATTAGTTTTATGAATATATAGGAAGTTAACCTCACTTTTGCTACTTTACAGAGCCGAATTATGATAGCAAATATAGAAAAAAGATTTTTAGAGTGAGCATTTCAAAATGTTAACACGAATGCCGAAATTTACCTTCTCTGAGGGCAACAATTAATTTTTGGCCCCGATTGCTTTTGTTTAGAAATGCGGCTCTGCATATACGTAAACTTTGGCTAAGTTTTTCTTTACCATTTTATTACTGAATAAAACTACTTGAATATTGTTTATATTTTGACGTGCTTTGCGTCTTTAAAATGACTATACAGAATAGAAGTTTGCGTTAATTGTTGTCTCACTTGGCACCAAGGCAGGGGCGTAACAAGGGTTGTCAGCCCCTGGGGACAAATGAAATAATATTTTGGGTAAAAATGTATTTGGTGACCTTTGTTTTAGCCCTCCGCTACTATCTAACACCGGGTGGAATTGATTTAGCTCACCACCACTTATGATATTTGATGTTTTGTATCTTGCTTTGACAATCTATAAAACTATAAAAGTTAAAATGTTACATCGATTTGGCGCCTTCTTGGACTGCGCCCGTGGCTGTTTCAAGCCTCAGATATTTGAAATTAACATCATAAGAAAGAAAATTTATTCCATTTCAATCCTATTTAAGCAGATAATTTTTGTTTGCCGCCTTTATCGAGTGGTTGGTGCAAGAGTGAAGGTCCGTAATTGATAAAAATTGAACGTTTTTTGAAGTAAAAATTGGTTTTGCTTTTAAACGAAACCAGATAGGGTTACGAATTTGGTTCCTACGGTTAGATCTCAGCGAAAACTACCATGTAGGCTTTGCACATTTACATATTACATCATCAGTTAAACGTAATTAATAGAAACACATAAATAAACCGGAAGAAATTGTGTCTTTGCTAACGAATCCAAAGACGTTTGATTCGTTATCTTAGGCACATGTGTGTCTGTGTGTCTATAGAGCATTCTAATACCCTCCATCATTTGTTTTTTTTTGTTTTTTTTTACCCTCACGGTTCGCTGTTTGGGAGTACGAAATGGCGTCAGTAATGATTACAATCTGTATGATCTATACTCAGATCATGTTATAATCTCAGCCTCAAACAAGCGCGCGCTGTAGACTGAACTTTAGTTGCATCGTTTGCGTTCATTTGGTATTATAGAAATATATTTAGTTTTTGTTAAAACAATATCTTATCTTTTGCACTAAGCAATATGTTAATATATAACATCAATATTAAAATACTATACAGTGACGCCATCTGGTGGGTCTAAACGGCAAATCATGGGGGGTAAACAAAATAAAAATGATAAGGAGGATTAGAATACCCTATACCTTTGATGAGATTAGTGTACATAGACGAGCTCATGTCTGACAGATGAAATTTGAAGAATTTGAAAATTATTTGATAGCAAACAATTCTAGATCGCTGATACGTCGACAAAATCGATAAAATTGCAACTATTGCAATAAATGTAACAACAAATCAAGCAAATTAAACTGCGGTAGTATGTAAAATATTACATATTTTTAAATTTTTTATATTGCTTCTTTTTCAAAATTAATAAGCAAAAACCACTAACCAGTGCATTAACTTTGCTTGCTTTTATGTCAAGTTTAAAGCACACATTGTAAATTAGAACAAGTGAAGTACCTAGATAAATAATTGTTATATAAGGTGACAGAACATAATTTTTGACATAATTTTTCAACTTTAGTTAGCCAGTTTTTCATAAATTCATCTTGATGTCAAAAGATGTCAATAAAAAAATAGAATTAAAAGGAAAATGCAATATTACCATATTACCAGGTTAATATATATTATTATATTTATTAATTAATTTGTTCACTTTACAATGCACACTAAACACATTTAAACGTTAATATTCTATTTAAAATAAATCAAGTTAACTTTGCTTTAACCTAAACGTGACAACACTGCACGGCGCGCATTCAAACATTTCAAATTACACCAATGGAAGCACGTAAATCGAATCCTCGTGTACCTTCGCGTACTATCGTCTCGGGCTTCGGCCAGCCAGCTGCTGCAGCTGCCTTGTTCATCAAGTGCGCGTTGCCGAGATCGCATGCCGCGCGTCGCTTGTTCTACGTAGCCTACCTCACACCACGGCCTGCTTGGAATATCACGAGCCACGGTCGGTGCCAGTTTCCTAGCCAGTGCTGCAGTGTTCGTCTCACAGATCGGTCGGCTGTTGTTCTCACGACTGGTAGGTGTGCATTGAAGAGAAGCAAAGCGTTTTTATAAGACGCCTCGCCGTGTTGTGAGCGGTGAACGTTGGACATTACATCATAACCACGCATCTATTGCAATTGTGACGGCTGCTAATACACATTTGTGGATACATTTTTGTATTATTTAATAAGCAGATCGTCGACGGTTGCCAATGCCAGTAGGTGGTCTCCATAGTGTGCGGTGAAAAAATACAGGAATACTAATAACATAAAGGTAAGGTTATCGTATTTTGTTTAAGTTTCTTAGAATTCGTTGGATGAGAATTTAAATTGTTTTTTTTAATGATAAACCGCGAATGCAATTTTTAATACATACATAATATGTATATTACATGTGCTTAGTTTTAGTGTGTGTTTAACTGTGTCGTCGTTTATAATAGAGTTTGATGTGGATTGTCACCGCGTGAGGCATGTTGCATGCACAAAGAAAGGAAACGTGCAACAACGTTCGTTTTCAATCGCTCAGTCGATATTATGCGGGTAGAAATGTTCAAAGAAAGATCGAATGTTTCCCCTTGTTGTAGACTTTTTTTCAATATTAATACACACTGAAACATATTAATTAGATTAATACAAATTAATAAAACAGCAGCATAATCCCCACGGAATAAATAAAATTGTTTTGTCTATTCAACAACAAAATACAATTTAAAAAATTATACGAACTGTATAAATTCTTGATTTTTTTTCTCTATTGGGATAAGCATGTTCCACCATGTAAATGCAGATTACTGTTTATACTAGCAAGCTGATTCTTAGATTTGCTTTAAATAATAATTTTCTAATGCTACCATAGAAACATGAAGTAAATAAGCCGTATTTTTCCGCGAATGTGTCAGTTATGTGGTATGTGCTTACGCACGGAATGTTTACTGCAACGGAAATGTTCAAACATGCAAAGAATGAAAAAAATTGCTTTTCACGTTTGTTGTTCTTTTTCCTCATTTCTTTATTTTATGCTTTTCCATTTCGATACACACCTGCTTAGGCACTTTCCGCGATGATAAAAACAGAGTAGGTTATTTCCAACACGCTCGAACTGACAGTTCTATTACTGTCCGTAGCCTGTTAATTGCGCATGCGTAGCCAAGAATCGTTCGGTTACTGCTTGTTCCGTGACTGCGTTGGAAAACGTTACAAACCTAAAATCATATGCTGAAAACAGCTCTGACTCTGAAACAATGCAAGACTTAACTGACTGTTTGCTAAGGAGGCTATGATGCATTCCGTGGTCAAGTTGAAAACACGGAACATAACAAACGCACATGCGCCGGATTGTTGGTACAGCCGGTACTACCTCTAAACCGAGAACTGTTTGAAATAGTTCACAACCAGTAATAAAATTGTTCATTCGGTGTGTTGGAAAAGCAGATTTTTAGTAATGTTAGTTCTATAACTAGACGCGTGTCATGTTGGAAAACAATTATCAAACTACGCATGCGCAACGATCTCAGAACTGGCAGTTTAAGCGAGTTGGAAGGAACCTAGTGTATATCACATTGTTCAGCTTAGGCCTCTTGGTTGGTTGTAGGTACGTACATTGTTTACACCATTTTACACACCTTTCAGCTAATACGACAAGGCAGACCGCCAGACTTCCAGAATCTTGAATTACTATGGTCAGACGTTGTGAGTATATGTATACTTACACAAAACACTAAATATACATTCACAATTTTATCGATTGGTTTATATCGTATAAAAACTTATTAAAAGTACGTGCATATACTCGCATTATCATGATTATTAGATAGTGTAGTGCTATTAGCACTTTCCTAGACTTGCATTAGTAATAGCATCGGTGAGCAATCGCGAACGGTATGTTCTCACAATATCATGTTAGGTGGCAGCGACAACATCGACTTTAGGTTGTTTGCTGCTCTTGGTTAAATAATTAAACGCGATTGGATCGTTATTCATGCTTAATTTCATTGTGCTCCGCCGAGAACGACATCGAAGTCAAGCAGGTCTTGCATAATTCAATCGCCGCGCCGCCTACTATTATATATTAGTATTTTGTGTGTGGCAATTGTAGATAAATATTGTAAACTAATAAATTTCTAAGGTGCAATTTGGATTCTATTTTATATCATTCTATGTTTATATTATTTTCTATCTTCCAAAACATGACAAAATGTAGTGTAGTCTTTGTCTCTGAATTTATTTATTCTCTTCGTTGTTGACAAATAATATTATTTTCTAAATAATGTTTGAAATAGATTTTCAACAATTAGGGAAGGAATAGCTTGACTAATTTTGATTGCACAACTATCACTGTTGTAATTGAACATTCAATTAAATAATAATTGTAATAATGTAAGATAGATCGTGATTTCCATTAGGACTAACGTTGTAGCTCATTATAGAGGGAATTGCGCTAACTTATATAATGCCGAAACTGTAAATAGCATCTATAGATTGTCTGAAAAATATACAAATTGCTTTTGTTCCAAGGTCGGGCTTACTTCTTCAGTTATTGCCAAATTGCATTATTGCCATTCGAATGAAATTGATTTGGCTGTTTTTCGAATAAATTCAGAATACAAAAATATAAAAACGATTGACAGATTTTAGTTAGAGCATGTACTGTGAACTGTAATAAAAAAACTATGTTTTCTCTCTTATCATTGGTACTAAGTTCGATTTGATAAAAATTTATTATTGTCGGAAACCCAGTTTCACTCAAGACTCCAAATATGTATCACAATATATAAGTTAATGTAGGGAAACATGAGATTTTCGTTGCTAAAGTCAGACAAGTCAGCTACCCACAAATGTAATATTTGTTGGTAAATGCAAATCGTTTATATCGTGCGTATTATATCTAGTTTCAGTTAGCATTTGCTTCACTGAAATTAGGCGATTGCAGCGCCAACTGATGAAAGTAAGCTAAAAAATACCAAAGCCTTGGAAATTCGCGCAAGCGCAGTACATATATACATACAACATTTGTATAACATAATAGCAGCGTTGTTGTAGCTGACAGTAATCACGGCAACTTACGATGTCAGCAGCGTAAGGTTTCCATACGCACATGCGCAATAAATGGCTTGTGTAATGCCAACGGTAGAGCGTCAGTGCATTACGCCAACTTCAGAAATGTGTTTCGTTCCTAGTTAACATTTTATTGCTTGTGGTAGTTTTCATTGTGGTTATATTAAATTATAGCGAAATTTTAATGGATCAGCGGAAAAATAGTATGTATCATATGTAATGTAAGCTATTTCAGGACTCATTTGCAATTAGTGCTCGCTCTCAACTTGCACACCAAGATCCAGCAATGGGCATTATGGGCCTTATGGAAGATTAATAAATTTGTTGTCTAAAGGTTTAATTAAAATTTCTGTTTATGCTTGGTTGAATTGCTAAAATGCTTAAATTTAGGGGAAATAATAAATTTCTCATTTTCCAGAAATGCCTCGCTTTTATTATTTATTTCACAATATATTATTTATTGATCAAATAAGTAGTTTTGGTAATAGCAAAGAACGAGCAATGCCCTAACAAATTCTTCCATCTTTTTTCGGCCTGGAAGTTTTTCTCTACGGCTGTATAGTATAGGTTGGTTTCCGTAGGGTCTGGAGACGGCTACCACGTCCACCACTTATTGGTTCGAAGGTTGGACTTATAATATTGTACGTTATTAAGATACTTTTTCGATGGTATCTATGAAATGCGGAGGTAAACAAAAGTGGGAATTGTCGATACAGCATTTATTTAACACTGACTTTTCATGCCGCTTTCGAGCAAGCTTGTGATTACTAATATCAGAAAGTGTTGATCATACAAAAAACAATAAATAAACATATGTGACATGGTGTACGAATGTGGGCATATAGTGATAACGATCCTTATTTTAAGTCGATGTTTGTTCACTACATATATTTTGCACCCTTTATGAAAACAAGAAAACATTAACCTATGGTTCATGGCATGGTTGATTCTTAATGGAATAACAACAAGCTTTTGCTTGTTATTATTTCCATATGTAATAAATTGTTTTGTTTAAATTGACCTTAGAACTTGATTTGTCTAATAAATGAAACTTCATTAAAATTTCTCTTTTTCACATTAATATTGTGCATCTAACATTTTTAACAGATATTAAATTCATTAGTTTAAATATATCCCATCCTGAACTTTGACATAGACTTAATAAACACAACGTTGTTGAAAAAGTTAGTTTTAAATAATTTCTAATCTATATTATATTTATTATTATTGAATTATCTTTTAGTATTATTTCCAATATGAAAACCAATAGAATTAGGTAGCACCTAGGTAGCAAATAATATGTTTATAATATTAGTATGACAATCAAAAATATAAAACATCCTTTTTCTTTTCTTGGAATACTTCCATTTTACCCTGTAGCTAATTATCCTGCAATTTGTCCTTTTACTTCTAATTTTATTCACGTTAGCAAAATCTTTATATAGTTTTCTTGAAGAAGTTCACGTATCGTATGCCTATTCCAGCAAAGTTAGCTAAACTTGAATCGGATGTGCATGTGTACATGGTGGAAAAAGCATTATCCGGCGACGTACACGAGTTTGAAACCCGTTTAGCTTTATGCGCCTTGAATTCGCGCGGAATTATTCGATGGGTTGGGATTCGCGCGCTCACGCCGCGTTGCTATGACGATAAGCCTGTCTGCCGCTCGCAATGCTTTGCATCGCTTTTCGGTTTAGATCTGAATGTGTTTATTTGCCTCCGCTGCCATCACATTTTTCCTGTTTGTCTGCTGTTGTGGTCGTGATTTCTAGCGGCATGCCACTTCATTCTGCATGAAAAAGCAGGCGAGCTTGTGAACTTAACATAAATACGATGCTACTGCACTTTAGTGAATTGCATAAATTACAATGATGTTGCACTAAATTCTGCTTTATGCTACTATAATATTTTAAAGCGGGCTTTTATCTAGGAATAAATCAAATAGCCTTATTATTATTTCAATGCGTTTATAAAAATGCAAGCAATCAAAAAATGTTTTGATTACTTTGTGTATATTATTTGATTCATTGCCACACCAAACAATTAAATTCAATTTAACTCTCGATTTAGGTTTATTTGTTAGTGCTTTGGTGTTGTTCCATGCAGTCATAAATTGATTTGTCGTTGACTGGAACAATGTGTTTGATGTAACTTGTTTCTTATAGAAAGATTTGTTAATGCATTAGTGACTTTGATTCTAAGCCATAAATCATAGTAATCCCATTTACAATTCTGTTGTTTTACTATCATTCCACGCGTATAAAATGTATAGATAATTATAGTTTATTTCGATTAACACTTCCAGCTAGTATTGATTCTGTTTTGTTCATTTAGCATTTGAAATAAAATCAATTTCAAATTAGTAAACATTACACCACGAATGCTAAAGGCTAGTTGTGCTTCGTACGAATAGAAACGAAACTGTCAGTTTCATCATCAATGCAGAGCTTCTCTTATATCGAGTAAGTGCTTATTATGTTACTGTCATTACATGTTCCATGTTGCTAACGACTGCGCTGTTATTATAAATAAGGACAATGGTTGCAAGGTCGAAACACTTTGAACAGATGTTGAGATTCAATCATTTCACAGCGGCGTCGTTTGTTTGGCTATTATTTTATTAAAATTTGATTGCAACAGTTTCCCAAAGGAGTGGAGCTGTCTTTAATAATAGCGCCTCTTGATCGAAAGTTATAGTTTTACAGCCACTTAGTGTCACTTTACTAGAATGCCCAAATTACAATTTTGTCGCCTACGATTTGCAACCCTCTTTGTAGGCAAGCAAATACTCATTGCTGTACTCATTACTTTGTGCATACACTCGTGTCTTGCCACCCCCGCCAGATTTACTGCTCTCTTAGATGGTTTACTGCACGTGACTGCTGGTGCATTGTGCAAGCCTCCACAATCAACTCACCATCGGTTGCAGCCACCCTTCTGATAAAGTAGAACGCTTTGCTTTAGGTGAGCTAGTAAGAGAAGAGAATAGACATTTTCTTGGGTTGCCGAGACCCCTATTTTACTTCAGCACCAGTAGCGGCGACGTTGCCTTCCTGCTGCGTTGTCATCAAAGAAGCAAGAAACGTAGCAATATTTTTCCCTTCTAAGATAATTTTTCTTTAGTTTCCTGCTTTTTGTACACGTTGCATTTTTCGTGTTTTCCACCGATGGGAAAACTTTGTGAATCGAAGGAGGGAGTGTAACAGAAAATGAAAAGATTTCGGTACATTGGTTCAGGTTTTTCGAAATACAACAAATGTGAGAAGTTACAAAAAGATACTCAGGATATACAGAGTTTTCTTTAATGGGGCGGTTTATTACTAGCAATTCATCTGCTTAGTTTTTTTTTTTTTTAATATATTGATCGTTCTATAAATCTATAAATTTGCTTGGCATCCAGCCTCGCCGGAAGTCCATTTGCGCGGGCTTTCATGTTACTGGCACTTTCTTTTCTATCTATCTGGCATGAGGGCAAAGAAAATGGTCAAGTTAAGGGCATTGTATAAATTATAGGAGGCGGAAGTTCAACAACAGATTTTTCATTCTCCATTTTTGCTGGTATCATTCCAATTCTTCAATATTTAATGGTTTCCTTTTTTCCCTCTTTTCGGTTTCATTTTCTTTTTGTAAATTGAGTATTAACTCCATTTTATGAATTTTGTTGGTAATAAAATTAACAAATGTCATTTATGTTATAAATCACCTGGGGTGTATTAGGGTGTACTTTGTTATTGAATTTTAGATTATTTACTTTTTTCTTAGGATTTCTATCAAACTCAACTTCCTAAAGAAACTCTCAAGACCATTCGGCACAAATTTTACAACATTTAAACGAATAATAACAGTTGTTTCCAACACGAATTAAGTACGTCCTAATTATCCCTACAGAACAAAAAGAATTGCAAGAGTTGCAAAACGACAATGTCAACACAGTTAATAAGGAAGTCTTTTGTTTCACGAATCTTGAATTGGTCTCGACTTTAATTAGCTTTCCTTGTTCGTGCGCGTAAACACCGCATGCATATGTAATCTAAAATTTGAATCATAAACGCTTCGCTTGCCTTCATCTCGTCTTGATTGTTGCCCTGGAAGTAAAACGCAAATGACATAAGTTACCTAAGAGTTACATAATTTGTACGTCAAAACAAATGCGTAACCAGGAAGGCGTTTATTGATGCGTTTTTCGGTAAAGCTGTGCAATTCAAGACTCTCGCTCTCATATTTTACTCAAATCGCGAGTTAAGAAAATGTTTTGTATTTTGGATGTTTGCCACGTGCTGTACACAAATACATGCAACATGCTTGCATGAATGCATGTGGGTATCTTTGCACATGTGTATGCATGGGAGCATTGCGTTCATTGCGTATAAATATGAGAATAGCTCTTGTAGATATTTATAGCATGCCGCGCATCTACTACTTGCGCGCGGCAACATGCTGAGCAAAAGAATCGTTGTTTAAACTTTGCACTTGTTTTATAGATGTCTAGTACTCAGTAGAACATTAAAGAGCATCCAATACTGATTTGCTATATTGCTTTGGCGGTTGTTAAGCCGCGATGCTTATTTTGTCTCTCTATGAGTGCTAGTTAGTTCATAATTTTGAAGTAAAGTATCGGTTGCGAGAGGAGCACTAATAGCACGGCTGCTTGTGTAGCCAAATCAAATGTACTCTACTGGCGTGCTAGTAAGCAGAGTGTTTTCACCTACGCGTTTAATATAGAAAATCGAGTAGGAAGTTCCTTCACTCACCTCATTGCTGTTTTGCTAAACGCTTTGAAAATAAAGTAGGAGGATATAAAAAAATGGAAATGTAATCTTTTAAAAAGTAAAATGCTTCTTGAGGTAAACAAGATATTTGTACAAATGATATGCTACAGTAGTAATCAAGAAGTATATTACATATGTATACATTTCATTAAATGGTTTACATTGTTATTGGCAATTTATTTCTAGCATTATCACGATTCAGTTGCATTGTTCTGTAATCTAGAATACTGAAATTATTTTTTATGCGCGTAGCCATTTTATTGCCTTCGCGACAGTTTGAGTTACTTTTAAATAAATCAATCTTCTCAGAGCAATTTATCGATTTTATTTTTGAGTAGTTTACACGATTATTAACATAAGATATTTCTGTTTGCTACTTATATTCTTTTTTTATATAGCAACGGTTACTTTATTTTAAATTACAAAAAGACCTAAAAAGTTACATCAATTTTAATACTAGATTTCTCTTAGTGTACTAACCAAATAAACGAATAATATTTATATTCTTAATATTTTTAAAGATAAAAATTATTAAAGTTTTAAAAGGTTATCTTTTCGTCGTAGAATTCGACGCGGGGCGTTTCGGTCTAGATTATTTTGGTACGTGGCAATTTGGTGCAAAAGAGTTCGATAATTTAAAAATTAGTCAAAGTTGTACCTGTTTTAAATTAGTATAATTATCTTAGTTATCTTTATCATCATTCAATATTACTGCAAATGAGACAAGTTTCTCGTTCTCCATTTTTTAGTAATATTTTATTTTATTTTGTTAAGTGGTAACTTCAATCGTTATATTTTTGCAACTACTGGTTCATTTAAGGTGAAAAAACGATTTTGATTTAATCTGCATTTATGTTTCTTCATTGCCTGATCTAAGGTGCCAAATTTATAATTCCAATTAGGTTTTTAAACTACATATTTAGATATAAAAACAATATTTTGCATTCATTCAATCAAATGACTATTTTATACATATCAATGCACTTATATAAACAATATAAATATGTATTCAATTTGTATTGGATACAAATTGATTAATATCTTGCCAAATCTGAGTAATCTTGAATTAACAAGAGTGATCAGCACCAAGTTTTACTGACATTTAACTACCATTTAAGTCGAAAATTGTTGAAGTTTCAAGTCAAGCGTTAACATAAACAATCAACATCGTTGCAATTTGTATTATTCCGACAGTTTGCACCGAGCAAAAGACGCACTTGTTGAGCGAGACGAGCGCAAATGCTCTATTAATAGCTCTGTTTGATACGAAAATATCTGTGGCATTGGTCTGACCAAAAAAATCGAAATACTCAAAATAAACTGTAAGTATGAAATATTTTAAATTTACCCAAGTCTCCTCTTATTCCATTTCGTTTCTATTTATTTTGATCAAGTGAAAAAATATTTTGCCGCGCGCAATATCATCATACAAACTGACTTAAAAATTAGTTATAAATATTGACCACTGGCTGAGAGCTTCATAGTCATCAAATTTAATAATATTATTAACTATATATATTTTGTTTTATGTCCTAAGTCAATGACTGTTTGTTGATATTTTTATGAATTTTGGAGTATATTTAGAATAAATTTTGTCGGCTTTTTGCTAGTGACTTTGAATATTCTCGTGCCTCATGGTAAGTGACATGGAAAATTATATGCAATGTGCTATATGTAGATACATATATCTAATACTGTATGAGTCGAATGTATATATGTACTTGAATCGCAAATGCGGAAATGGAAAACCGCACGATATTCAATGTAACGTCAACGCAACCAACATAAACAATAGGATTATAATAACGCACATCCTCTGCTTATTTTTAGTTTTGCCACACAGATACATGTGCAGTTTGTCTGAATCAATGCGTTTTAATTTATTATTCTTTCTATTTAACTTTTTTCTATTTTATTTAGTGTTTTTATGTTTAGAAAAAGATTTATCGGATAAAATAAAAACCGTGAGCGGCCAAGTTCCAATCGTAAATCATGCATAACTTATTTCAGATTTGAGGTTGTTGCTTTTACATTTTATTCAGGAAACTATAAATAAACCGATTTATATAGAATATAATATGGTTTTCTAAGAAATGAAACAGTAAAAATGAAAGGTTGGCATCTTTACTTATTATATCGTAAAAGTGAAATAAGAAATTAATAATAATATTTAAAAAAAATGTATGTAAGTTTTATGAGACTATTTTCCCTATTAAAAAGGTTCGTTTATAAATACCAAAGTCATTACGTTAACCAAATTTCCCATGAAATAAATTAACGCCTACGTTTAGCACGAAATACTTGATCGTTAACGACACAATCCACGCTAAGAAGTTGCCTGTTTGTTGAACTCGTCGTTTGACCAATAAAGCGCTGAACTTGGGATCAAGTATTGAGCAATACTGGAAATGTAAGACGTTTGATATAGGTCTATGTCAAAAGATCCACATGTATACCTACATGTTGAATTTTATACAAGATATTAAACCTTACGCAGACTTAGGTATAGTATATTTATAACATTTTCTGATTTCTAAGAATCCAGGCAATGCGGCGATTCCATTGCACAAGATTAGTTGTAACTCCAATGTGACTTTATACGTTTATTTTTCACATCTACCTTTGAATCAATCCTCATACTTAAAAACAACCTGTTTTGAGATACAGGTAGAAAAGCTAGAATACAATTTTGAGAAGTAAAAAAATAAAGATGAGATACTTGCGTAAATAAGGTTCATCAAAATTAAAGGTTGGGCTACTATGTTGCTTTGAAAATTGGTAACAGCTGAGGGACTGGTTTGGATCCGTCTCTACACATGTAAAAGTCTTCAGAATAGATTCATCTGTAAGGATTCAATGAACTTTCTTACTTAAAGCTTAAAGAAAGCCTTTATTTTAAATAAAAAGTGAACATCTGGTTTGCTCAATTGCCCAACGACAATATAAATAGATTAGAAGTGTAAATAGAAACACTTCCAATGACTAGACACAGTGAAACTAAGATGAAAAATAATGCACATAAAATATGCTCTAAAAGTTTATTTTTCTTTCTCAGTACATAGCAACCTTGAAATTTAACTTATCTAGCCAAGTTGTGGAAAAACTACTTTCCCCAAATTCACTCACGGTTTTTAGAAAATCTAAAAACAAAAATTGTAGTAAATGTGAAATATTTTGAAATATATTATTTAATATGAATTTACCTATATTTGAAAATGCTTTTTACAAGATAATAAGAAAGTTCAAATAAAATGTACGTTTCCACACGACTCAAAGTCTCGACATACATACCAAATTAGTACTATATAGTCAAGACAAGCAGTCAGAAGAAGATAAAAGTCATGCATGGGAAGAACACAATGGGCTTTATGTGTCACATGTTGTTTTAAAACACACATAACATAGTGGCAAAGTCAATTTTTATTATGTGTAGTGTGTTTTCTTTTAGAACACATATGTATATTGACAATACTGTTAGCTTTAGTCGTTCTTGGCTCTTGTAATATGTCGCATTGGCTGTGCAAGCGTTACTCATTCATATCCTACTTTTCTTTTTGTTTCTTTAAAGAGACACACAATGGACGTTTTTATTTTGTACTAACTTATACAAAACGAAGATGTTTGCTTATGCTTCGACTGCAATATACATCCTGATTGTTAAAACTATTTAACGCGCCTGTAATTAACGTCACATGCATTATGATTTTGTTTTATGTCCAATAAATATAAAGAGTTTATACCGCTTTTGCTGCCTACATACATGTTGGAAATCTATACAATCGATGCGCATAATGAAACTTCATCAACATGTGCATCAATACAAGTATTCATATATCGTGCGTTGCTATTTACGTGGCTTGAATTGATAATGTAATGATGCAGGAGATGAGATGATAATAAAACATTCAAATTTAATGCGTTATAATATTTGATGTTCCATTGAAATGAATAGCTATATAATATTCAACAGATATATTCTGGAGGCTTGTCTTCGACAATTTTTCTTCTTCTTGTATAGATTATATTGAATTGTTAGAGGCTGTGACTCTGTGCTTACAGATGCTCATTATTATCCTATAAGGAAGTTTGGATGAAGGAAAACCTACGCATTTTGATATTGTCGGCTTCTATTTGTCCAGCAGTGTAATATTGCACAGGCATAATACATTATACCAAGAAATAGAAAACTTAGTTTACAATGTCGACTATCTCAATTGAATCGTAATGCGCAGAAGACATGTGTTACTACTTGTTTGAAATTATGGTAATATTTGAAGGGTTGGGCAATGCTTTATTTCCATACAAAGATTATTTGATATATATATATATGTGCAAGTTAACTTAAAATGATTTTGTAACTAGCTGTTAGTAGCAATTTGGCAAGCTGAAAGTGCATTCAAAAGTATTTCGATTTAATATGAATGTATAAATAGTATAAGCTGATCTTCATGATGTAATGGTAATAATTGCTGGTCAAATTTGACAATTGCATGAAGAAAGATTTTATATTTTTTTCTTTAGGAAAATCCAAACACCAGCAAAATTTTACTAAAATGTTTAGCTTATTTACAAATTTACACATTTTTTTATTTTAATGAAGACTAGAGCTTTATAATTAAATTATTCATTTATCCTGAATTATCCAAAAATATTTTCTAACTTATTGAATAATTATATAATATTTCTTAATTCTCTATAAATGCTTTCTTACCCAATGCTGATACGATATACATGCCCTCTTAATGACTGTGGTAAAAGTTAAATAATTTATACTTCAGCTAGAACTGAATGTTACCTAAACTTTAACTTTCAACGTATCTCTGATTACTAAGAATTTAAAACTATTTTTTTCTCTCTTGGAATTATAGCGGTATCTTCTTTACAATAATGTGATTGAGATTAATCTATGTAATTAAAATTCGTTTTGGTCACAATTTTTTTCTTCAGCTTTTTGTCAAATCAAGTTCAAACTGTTTATTTCAGTTTATTCTTTTTTCCATGGATAAATCTTAATTTAAAAAAAGTTTCTATTCTGAAGCTTGTAATATTCTTTAATTATTGGTTAATATAATGGTTCATTAACGCTTGAAGTAAAGTCATGAATCGAAGATTAAGTTCCTGTTTGCGGACTACGCCTACAAGGTGCTTTTCTGTCCTCTGGTGAAGTTATGCTATACCCACAGCGTAACTAATAATTTTAGCGGATCGTTGTTAATTGTCTCCTATCTTTCGTCTAATGCACGTTTCGATTCTTAATCTCTTACACGAGTTGTCTATTAATCGAAGAGTCATGAAATGCGATAATAAAATACTCAGTGAAATTTTCGAAATTCAATTAACGTCTTTCATAGTTGAGATCAATGCCACACACACGCGTCTGTCATATTTATTTAGCCTACATCTTAATCATTTATTTAGTGCCGTGTTTCACTATGTACACATGCGGACAAAGCAAACCGATCATGATTTTTGCAAACGAGATCAAATACAAAAGTAGTTTGATTTCTATCTTTATAGACTTTAGTTTTGCGGTTTGCTTAGTTTAACTTGTTAATATTATTGATGGATGCGTGTGTAGTTATGTTGTTGAATGTTTATTGATTAAAGTTTTATTGCCAAAAAAAGCATACTTAAAACACTGAATGAAAAAGTTTCTAAACAACACTATTAGAATCTAGTGCGATTCAAAAACAAGGTGGCAAAATTAGAAATTTTGCTATTGAAAATTGTGCCTTCTAACTATTTGTCTGATAATATAATGTCTATCTCTTATTTCGAAAAATTTAGATGCTGCTTTAACCAATAGTACTCCATCTGTAATAACATTGTAAATCTTCCAATTATACATTCATTCAATCAATCTTTTCGAGTCGCTGTTTTTTTATTTTAATCTCGTCGTTCGTGAATATGCCCGCAGACTCAATATCGAAATGGAAGCAAATTGCTTTCATGTCGTTTTATTTCCACGAAGATTCTTCATTAATTCTTCCAATGATGTTAAATTACTATCGCAGTCCTAAAATTCGTGAATGAAAATATCCAATAAAAAAAGAATTGGTGCTTCGTATCAAGAGTAACGTATCGTATGCCTTTAAGGGATAAGACTTTCTTCGTATATGATGGCTTCTAAATGTGAGATATACAAAAACTTGTTCAGGTTCTTTTCTGTTCTCATGTGTGAGTATTTTATTGGACAAGTTAAAACTTTCCAAAAAAGGATAACCTGCTGCGCTTTATCACCTTGTATGCCATCACTTTACACATTGATTATTTGCCGACAATAATTTCTCCTCATTTATATGAGCCTTTCCTTTATTTTTATTTCCTTATTAATAGCGGGGTTATGAACTTTTGTGCTATATTTAATTTAATGATGTGTATGGGCAGAATTGATAAATAATGAGAACAATGGTTTAAGTCAAATTTTAATGACGTTATCGATGGGCTGTTAATTTTAAATCGATTAATTATAAATTGATTGCTAGCTATGTGTTCAGGTGTTTATTCCGGTATGAGAAGATCTATCCAAATTGGCTGTGGGATTGTGAAGAGTCATCGTTTTATCGATCTTTTGGTCATGACGCTGCACATTTTTGATAATAATGTGTGAGAAGCACGGGATTAATCAATCAATCAGAATTGAATGCTAAATTTACACATTCGTTAATCTTACTTATTATTTCAATTTCAAATTTAAAAAAAAAGCGAATTAAGGTGAAGTGGGGTAAGTGCGGACTTGTTTTTTTGTAAGACTTATAAGGTATATATCTTTAATTTGGTGTAAAATACTTCTTATAATACTATTTATATATATATATATATATATATCAACAAATGCATGCGTATTTATTCTTTAATTAACATTGATCAAAACACCGATATTTTTAAACTTAATAGAAGATGCACACTTTCGCAGAACACAGAAATTTAAAATTCACGGAAACCTCGAAATCTTTTATCGCATTTAAATAAGGTAATTTGTTTGTGAGTTACACATTTTCATAGATAAAGGGATTTTTCAAAAAGTCGTAAAACAATCATAAATTTACAAATATATTTAAAACAAAATTTAAATCAATTTTTTTTCTTCTTATTTATCCGTCATCAAGACATCGTTGACAATCGTATTGCTCTATTTTGACACCTTGTTACAAATACCACACACCCAATTCTTACTACTTATACAGCAAATCTATTATTTTTTATACATGAAGTTCTGGATGCTCTCTGGTTCCAGAAGATGTGGATAGTCTGAAATTTGAAAGGGACTACATTTATCTATTTAAGATGCTCGTTAATGTATGTTTTTCACTCTTATCAAAAATACTTGCAAACAATATTAATTATAAATATAAACTATGACACTTTGATGGAGCTATTGATTGAACTTATGCTTATACAGCATCTAAAATGGTGCGATATCTATGTCTATCATTCCATATCTCGAAAAATAGATTTCTAGCAATTCTGTAATATTAGAATAGAGGATAGTTCCCAACATTAATACTTTTAATAATATAACAAATGACCAGTATGATAAATATTTTATAGTAAATAATTATATTTACAAAAATCAAAAAGAATCTACATATAGTTTTGTTGATATTTTCAATTCGGTGATTCTGTAATAAATCTATAAATTTAAACATTATCTAATTTTCGTTGTTGTTGCTTATTCCTGTTTTTTGTAATATTATGCAAAGCAGCAATCGCAACAATCACGATAATATCGGGAAACTTTTTAAATAAAATATTTAGTTATACATTGATTGTGAAAACATTTTTAAAGTCAACCAAACAAATTAGTGGTCAGTCGGGCCACGACATAAATTTAAGTGAAACTGAGTTAAGTCTATTTTAAATAATTGGTGCGACTCTTCAAGTTCAACTTGAGTATTAAGTACAA
>JARJDU010031933.1:0-14381 GCA_030264695.1 Lissagria laeviuscula | reverse complement strand
GTTTTTTGTATGTTCTAAAACAACATTTTGACTTTCTTAAAACATTTTTTTTCTGTAATTTGTATATCTTTTCACTGGCTTGGCAGGTGCATCTGTGAACGGCCTCCAGAATATTGGCTCTCGCTGGCTGCACAGTTTGCGAGAAACTTGTATATGATAGGTAAACTGTACTTATAAATACCAAAACTAAATTAAATTCTCTACCATGTAACAGAAACTTTTTTCGAAATTTAAAAAAAATACTAAAATGGCAGCAGTTTGAAATAAAAAGTTTATATTGTCTAAAATATTAACCTTCAAATCGAAAACTTAAAATGATTAAAGTTTGGGGAGATGAGAAGAAAGAGAAATAAAGAAAAAATATTATGATTTTTCTTTGCGACAAAGTCATATACTTACATATCGTTTTAAGAGGCTCATTTACCTCCAAACTGGTGTAGGAAACACCATATTAGCATTGTGACTGATTGTGACTAATTGTAATCATACTAATAGAGCTTCTTTTCTAGTTTTTTTATATCGAGTTAAGGCACTTCAACCCGTATCCCTCGTAGAAACAGTTCCTCGAGTAAACGAGCCTCTTAATACAAAATTCTATTCATCCTAATGACCACAAAAAGCAAAAGAACATCCAAAAACTTTCAACTTTTGCTCTTCAAATTATTTAGTTATTATGAAGTACATAATTATCAATGTCAATTATTAAAATAATATTGACAACAATGCCAAAATGTTTATAAATTAGTTCAACAGAGAAAATTCATTACCTGCTTTCTTTTCTCCAGTCTAGGAATGCCTCGATAAAGCATTGGTTTGCTTAATCCTTAATAATAGTATCCAAGCAACAACAAAAAAATTGATAACAGGTGATGATAATAGATAAACTCACAATTATTACTAAACACTGCACATATAAAAACAACTTAAAGTCATTCACAATTTTTAATTTAAAAAAATGAACTTTAGCAAAACGAAAAGAGATTAAACTAACAACTAAACAACAACTAAACTTTTTATAAAGGGAAGCCGCCCATCATCACTCTCGTCAACCGCGAACCAACCAACCAAACAACCACAGAACACAAAACAAACAGCAACAAAGCCTCATTGTAATTATTAATAACAAAATGTATATATTAATGTTAATCTACTCTCCTCACATCACATAATCTCCCTTTTACTTCCTCTATTAATCTTAATTAATCTCTCCCTTTTTGATTTTTATGTATTCAATACAGGGCCGTAACTAGTGAGAGCATAATCTCACCAGAGACCCTGCCTTGATCAAACTAACCAATGGCTGCTGCTCAATAATTCACACTCATAGCTCTCTCAGCTAGAAGCGAGATTAAGTCTAGGCGCACTAAAAGTTTGCCTAGGGCCCCACGCAAATTTATTTTAAAGTCGGTGTGACTGCTTGATTTTGCATCAACGCAAATCATAGGCGCTTAGGGCTCTAACTGTGCCAAACGAGCATTTGCTCTCAGCATTCTCCCACCGCGAATTCAGGCACACGCACGCCTTGAGCCCCTCAAGCCCAAAAATGGTCTTAAACCGATTGTGCGCCTGGAGCCTTTTTGATTATGCGCTTAAGGCTCCGTTTGCTCTAAATCCGCCGCTGTCCCCAGACATTCATTTTCTATTTTGCATCACCACTTCATTCTTTGAATAAATCTCAAGCAAATTCAGAGACAACACAAATTTATAATTACGCCTCTGCTTCAATCCACGACTTCAAATATTTCTCAAACTATTGATATCAGAAAATAAAAATGTCGACATCTATCAAAATAATTTTTATATGTAACCAACCTTATCAGCAATCGTGTGTCGACTCGAAAGTTTCGTTGGCAATAATCTTCTCAAACTGATTCCATCGATGGTATCTCTATTAGTTATACTTTCAGGAACTTCAATAGCATCTTCACTTTTCTTTCTCTGTTCATGGAACCGCGGATCGTGCTGAAGTTCCGAAAGCACTGTTGTACCATCCACACAAACGTCATTCATTGAGACGCTATGTCTTCGTGTATCTTTTCTTAATTTCCTGCTACTTCCGGGCCACATATGTGCAAGGAAAGTTTTACTTCGTTTGAGTTTCGTTTCTCTTGACATTGTCTGCACAAAAAGTCACTCAAATTAATGTAAGCTTCTGGTTGTTTTAAGTATGAAGATTTACACTTGTTGACATAGTTTCACATAGTTTTCAGTGTCGAAATTGAATTTTAGTTGATGTTGTGCAAAGCTAGTTAATGCAACTAGTCAACTAACGTAATTGTTATTTGAATTATTTTAATGTTTCGATATCGTTAAAGCGCGGTTTTCACTATTTAAAACAGTTCACAGCGCAACGCACCATTACACTAACTGACTCATCCGCACCGCGTTTTTTTAATATTATTATTAATAATAATATTCTACGTAATTTAGTAATAACATTATTTGTGTAATTGTTTAGCTAATATCATTCCTTAATCAAAAGATAATTAAATATGTACAGAAGTATTAAAAGCAAAGCACTTTTCGTAGGAAAATAATTGCGATGATTCCAGAGGTAGTGCAAGGGAAATGAAAATATTAGCCAAACCCACTAGGGAAACACTCGCATGCATTTTGCGTATGCTTGTTACTAGTAACTATATGTATTATCATTATCACAATAATTTAATTTTGATAAGAGTTATCACTATGTTTGTGTGTTTATCGCTATAGCGCAAGCGCTCGAGTAAAACGTATTTCCGATTACATCTCTCATGGAGTTTGTGAGTATGACTAAGAAACAATAATTCAGTATATGAACTTATTGTTTAAATTTTAAATTAGAGTTGAATGTAATTGTGTATGAATGTATGTAATGTGTGTTTTGTGTGTGTGTGTGTTTATGTATGTTATGTGCGGATTGTTGAATTGTATAATTATACCAGGAAATGATAATTTATTGGGTCAACTGTAAAGCATTTACTAGTTGGTAGTTGATAATGTAAGGAAATTTAATTGGATCATAAACGTTTCATTGTTTTCATGTCAAGATGTTGTTTGTTTATCGTTGGAAATGACGAGGATTCGGATGAAATCAACATTAGAATCAAGGATGATAAATTTTAGAAGTATTTGCATGGAATTTTATCAAGTTTGAGGCACTTTCTAAGGTTTTAGTAAATTTATATGACGAATCGTTTAAAGATTGAAGAAAACTGAGATACGGCAAAATGCAAATGAACAATGAGATCCTGCCGGCAATGAGATCTTGATATGACAAAAGCTCTTCAGCTCACTCAACTTTATTCATATCTAGCGAATCACTGCTACTAGAATCATCAAACTTGTGTCAGTTTACGCAAGAGTGACCAGAAAGACCATGCCGAAATTGAAGTACCAGAGTCCTTGTGATTCTTAAGTTGTGGCAGAGTCTTGACGAGTTCATAGATCAAATGCGCTCTAAAGTTTATCGATTATATCTGGCAAATCTCTGTAGCTACAATTTAAGCCAATTGTGGCTGAAGGATAAACATTCTGCCAAAATTCTAGTGTGATAGCCCTAGTAGTTCCTAAGATATGGCAAAGTTCTAATGAGCACATAGATCAACTAAACTCTGAAGTTATTTGGCCATATCTAGTGAACAAATGAAATTAGAACTTTAATCTTTAAGACTGCGTGCTTAAGGATCAGCATAGACATCCTGCCAAAATTGCAGATTAATTGATACAGTGGTTTCTGAGATATAGCTGGGTAAATATTAGCAAATAAATCGATTGTGCTTCCTAGTTTATCTGTCTTATCTAGCAAACCCTAACAGATAAAATCTTCAAATTTGAGCCAATTGACTTAAGGATCAGAATTTACATCCTGCTTAAATTGCAGTTTGATAACTGCCGTTGTTCCTGACTTATGGCAGAGTTTTGATGAGCACATAGATCAATCGCGCTCTAGAGTTTATCAGCCATATCTAGCAAACCACTGCAGCTAGAACCTTCAAACTTAGATCAATTAATTTAAGGATAGGTGTGAAAATCTTGCCAGGAAAACCCTGCTGAAATTACAGTTTGATAGCCCTTCTATTTTCTGAGATATGGCATAGACTTCATAAGCACATAGCACAACTGCTCTCAAAAATATCTAGCTAATCACTACAGCTAAAACCTTCAAATTTGGGCTAGTTTACCAAAGGCTAAGTAAAAAGACTTTGTCTAAAGTGCAGTTTTATAACCCAAGTGGTCCTTGAGATTTGGCAAATTTAGAGCAAAATTTTGTATATCTTTGTTTTTTGGCATTAATTTGCTCATAAATTATAAGCTAATTATTTTATTAAAACCTAATATACATTACTAGAAAGCTCATTAAATTCTCTTTGAGACGGACCCTATATTGATAATCCTAGTCTGTAAAAAAAGTACCTAAATTAATAGCTCAACTTGTTTTCTTTCTTTCTTTCATTCATAACTTGTTCTGCTAACTCCAAATCTCTAGTTCTTTTTTCTAGGCTTTTTGGTTCGCAAGATATAGTCATTTAAAGTTTTGCAAAATGATTTAAAATTTCCCGCGTTTTTAAAGCGATTGCAGCACCATCACTTTAAAAATTATCGGTGGCAAACTAATTGAACTAATTTTTTATTACTTTTCACACTTTCTGATACAAAATCCATCATAACAATAAGATAAATAAAACAGTTATTTTTTTCTTAATTAATAAAGAATCTTTATTGAATTTATAAGCATGATTTACATTTTGATAATAATGACAATATTTCAACGCATTATAATAAGTGTTTTTAAAATGTTAAGGAGTTCAATAACATTCCTCCATAATTTCAGTAAATAATTGCTTTGTATATCATAATTTTAAAAAATATCATATAATGCAACAAGATGGTAATAATCCTGAGCTTCTTCTTCATCCATGAACACAACTCCTGCCATCTTATAATTATTCCCATTTCTTCCATTCGAGACCATCTGGTGGCTTCACATCAACCTTCTTTGCTGCAATTTCTTTCCAATTGGTGCTTAACACAGTCCCTCCAGATTCCATCTGTAATATGAACAAATATTATAATTTACATATTTTTTTAAATAAACTGTTGCATAAAGGTCAATATACTTACAAAGCTTTTATTCATTGCCTTCTTAACTTCATCACTGCCTTCACCATAAATCTTTTGGAAAAGATTATTTAGCTCATCACCTTCAGCTTTATCTTTAGCTTCTTGCTCTTTAATCTCTTTCTCAATTGCTGACCAATCTGTTCCTTTACTTGTTGGATAACTAGGAGGTTTGTCAGTACTAATGCTTGGAACTGCAAAAATTCATAGTCCATCAACATTAAACCTTATAACATTCTATTTTATACATTTCAATTAGATTGTTAATATTCTCACCAGCAACAATTGGTGTAATAATTTCTTTCTGCTCAGTTCCCAATTCAGTTTCAAGCTTGTCCCATCGAAAACCCTCTAATTTCTTTAATTTGATTTCAATCTAAAACATAAACCACAAAATCAAAATCTAATTTTACAAAGTTATTAACTTATTATCAGTATTACTTTAGTTGACATTATCTTATAGCTGCTGGCTTCAGGAACGACTTTATGTAACAAATGGAAATTCAGGTCTTTCTCTCCAACATCCGGAATTTTAATGCTCACAGATAAAGTCTTTTCAGTTATATCTACCTTGAGATACTCTTGTTTAACGTTTTTAATCAATAGAGTGACCACAACAGCAACTTCAGTTTGATACCAATCAGTTCGCATTTGATCTAAGGGATTGTCCTAAAACATGATGAATTTTAGCATGATGCACGATTATTTATTTAAGAATATACCATTTTATATTGATGGACAGCGTAATAAAGGTATTTATTATGTCTAAACGAGCTGCGCTGTGATTTTTAAGCAAATAAAGAGTATATTTAGAGGAAATGTGTTAACCTAAAATGGAAAAAAATGGTAACCATGAACACATAAAAATATCAATTCTATTTATGAAATTATGTATTTGATATATGTATCTATGTATATTAGCAACAAAAAAAATTTAATTTTAAAGATTTATAATTATTTTATTATCAATTTGTTTAAAATTAAATTAATGTGTATAAGAAGTTGCCTATGTAAAATTTTATTATTTTAATAATTTATATTTACATATATAACATTTATTTGAAAATATATATTAATAATACAATAAAAATATTCATTTAAATTTATATTTTATAATATGTAATCAAAATGACAGTAAAAAAACCTGTTAGAAACAATGCACATAAAATTGCCTACGTTAAACATAAAAAGAGATATAAAACGTGAGCGTCCCTTCGCATCATTTCTGCAATTAAACTCATAAAACGACGATATTTTATACAAAATACTATTACTAAGTGTATAATAGACCTAATCATTTAAAACAAATGCAACATATCCATTTTCCAACGAAATAAGTACGTATTTGTGTTTTTCGTTACTCAAATAGCGATTGGTTCACTCATTATACTAACGCTTATTCTTGTTTACATTTTAAACCCAAAAAACGGATGAATTACACCCTTAAAAATAACTCTTTAGGCTCCTAGGGTCTTTATAAATATATTAGCACTTTCTTCTCCCTGTATTTCTTGGATACATCAAAAAAATTAATATATTTCGTCACCGGGTTTTCTAACCTTAATGTTCACATTTCTTCATTAAAACTACTTTTAACTCAATTAATCATAAAGTAAACGTTTTCTTCTCATAAAAGCAATTTATTTTAGATCACCATGGAAGATTTCGAGAATTTAACGGACGCACAACTCCGCACCAAGCTGTTAGAACATGGCTTTCCCATCATGCCCATTACAGGAACAACAAGGAAGATAATGATTAAGAAATTGAAGCTTCTCTCTGATACAAAATCCAAGTCACATGCAACTGAACGCAGGTAAACATTGATGTAAATCATTATAAGAATATAAACCCAAGTGGTTCTTAAGATATGACAATTTAAGGGCTAAACATGGTAAGTCCTTATTTTTTTGCATTCTTTTGTCTATAACTCCTAGTCTAATTATCCTATAGGAACCTGTTATACATCATTAGAAAGACCATTCAATTCTCTTATTTTTAAAGCTCAGGACAATCCTTCTCAGACCAGGGAGAGTGCCTAAATTTGGGCGTACACATTCTTCCTTGCTTTTCAACGTTCAATCTGCTATAACTCCTGAATTATTTATTGCATATTAATGAGTTTGATATCATTAGAAAGACAATTAATTCCTCTATATAAAACTTCTAATTCGAATCGTCATAGTCCTTGAGAAAATGGTTAAAATTACTTTCAAACATGAATTTTTTTTTAAATTTGATTTTGCTATAAAAATTTTCTTGCTGATTCTAAATCTGTAATTAGTTGGTTTACTAGATACAGTGTTTCAAAGTTTTGCAAAATAAATATTTATATAAATCTATTGTTGTTTAGGACATTGGCAAAATTTTCGAGTGATGATGACAGCGATAAAGAAACAAAATCAAAGACATCTAAAACTAGTAAGACGCGTCGTGCAACTACAGCATCCGCAGGAAGTGCAATTGGAATAAATCTACAAGCAAATGGGAATCGCGAACGAGACAAGCGTAGCGTCCAATTGGATAAAAACCTGACACGCGATGAAGGTCGAGATATCCGGAAGGAAATGAAGAAAAGCAGAGTGGTTGTAGAAGTTCGACATCTTTCAGGAGATGTGAGTTCAGACACAGAACCTGAAATTGTATATGAGGTTGATAGAAGAAAGATCAGTAGGAAGGAACCATCTAAAGTATTTGAATCAAGAGAAGTGGAAGATGGCGAGCTTGAGGATACTGAAGAAGAGAATTCTTTAGGTAAACACTACTCACTAGAATAATAAATATAAAACATTGTAAAAATCTATTAATTGTAGGCATTAATATGCAAAATTTGTCTGCATCCTCGCACAACTCCTCGTTGTCAGTGGACAGTCCACCGAAACTCTTCACTACAGAGCTTAGAAGACATGCATCTTCTGTTCAACGGCCTAAGCCGATTGTTTCAAGATATTCAGCTTTCCAAACGACTTTAACTCGTGGTGTGCAAGCGACATCAACACCTGGAGAACTTGAACATGAACGAGATAGGGATATTCTTCGTAGGAGCTCAAATACTGCTAACGTTACTAGTTATGGGTTCTCTGCAGGTGGGAATGTAGTTTCGGGCAAGAAGGTCCCGAACGATGATATATTAGCGTCGACGCCGTATCTGAGGAACTTTAGTAAACGTCTTTCCGGACTGACGGGCAACGATGTTCGCTCAGAAACTTTTTCTTCTCGTACAAGTCGCTTCAAGAGTAATGGAGTTGCCTCTGTGGCAGAACCATCTCTTTTTTCTAGGTAACTATATTTTAATCATAACTCATTATCAAATTATCCTACAGGAACCGAATATACATCATTAGAAAGCTTAGTAAATTCTCTTACGTGTATCTAAGATTTAAATTTCCTAATTTGACGGGGCTCTAGGCAGTAGCAGATTTATGCACAGGCTCAGGAGACGCACGCCTAGGGTCTCCATGTTTTAAAGTGGCTGCGAAGGCCCTTTTACGAGGGGCTTCAAACTTATTGTAAGCTTAGGACCCCGTCTGCTCTAAATTTGTCACTAGTCGTAGCTAGGAGGACCAAAGGGGGCACTACCCGGAAGGCGCCGAATTATCAAAACAATTCTTCAGTTGTCTCCAGGCGGTGAACCTCTACCTGCACCTCTGGCTCGTTTTATCTTAAAATATCTCCTCCACTTTCAGAGCTTAGGCTCCAGGCTTCTGCATAAATCCGCCACTGAACGTAAGCCACCCTTAACTCCTATGTTTTTCTATTCTACTTGCTTCCGGTTTCATACTATCCTTTTGATGTCATTCGTCCTCTTTCTAGAATGAATTAATGATTAATTTTTTTCTTCTTATAGAACGAAACAAAAACTATCGAAATATTTCCGTTTCGATTTTCAACGTCGCGTAACGAACACAATCTGTCGTTCGCCAACAGCAACCGCATTAAAGAGCGACGAAAACAAAGGGAATTTCATCTCGTTGGCTTTAGTGGCCGCAGTCGGCGTGTTCTTCGTCATCCTATTGGCTCTCTACTATGGCATGCATCGTGGCATCAACACAAACGATATCGTAGGCCTCAAAGTGCCTTATTGCTCGCCTTCTATGACAATGAACTGTTTAACACCCGAAGAAGTCGAAGGCGGTGTGGATTTGTATAGAATCTTCAAGCCGAAACTTATTGAATTAGCTATTGATTATCAATGCGGAGAATTGCTATCAGGACAAACAACAAGTTCATTAAAGCATAAGAAGATGTACATGACAGATGATGATATCGTGCAATTCATTAATCACAATTACAAGACGACGCAAGATGAACAGGCGATCATACAAGATGTCGATAATTTCGTGCTTATTGCACATTATAATCAATTCTTAGGCGTTTCAATTCTCATGGTTGACAAATACGATCAACAGGGAGATAAGTTTATTGTTGTTGAGGATATCAAGGGTTCTGTATGTTTTCTCTTTCATTCTCTTATGCATCAGGTTGACATTTATCGTGGTTTTTAGAACCGAGAACTCGAATCTCCAGATTCCAATTATATTAGAGCACTGGCAGTGTTATCACCAACTCTACCATGGAAATGCTCCTTATGGCATAAGCTCACGGCACTGCTCAAAGCTGTTTTTATCATTTTTACCATCGCAGGGATCTTGTTTTCGTCCAGATTCGGATTTAATTGGTTCCGATACTATCAACATAAACAAAAGGAAGAGGTCGTTATGTTAGTGGAGAAAATCGTCGAAGTAATGCAGACACAAGCTGAGGATGACCAATTCCTAGTGATTAATCATATTCGTGATATGATTATCCCTATTGATTCTCGAAAAAGTAAGTACATGTCTAATCGAATAATTATAATGGCAATAAATAAATTTAAATTGTAGAAATGGATCAGTCTTGGAAAAAGGCTATAGCATTCATCAATGAGAACGAATCTCGTATCCGCACGGAAATCCAAATTGTCAAAGGTGAAAGCTATGAGGTATGGCGATGGATCGGCGGTCAGAATGTCTCAAATATCTCAATAAGTGGTGGAAGTCCTTCTGCTGCTAAGTCTTGGCAAGGACAAGCGTTCGAAGTCCAAGCGGGAGGTGTGAATGCTCCACCTTGTTCGCCTACACCTTGCCTAAAAATCCGAGGGATGATCGACGACGCCGATCGCGGTTGTAACAAATCGGCGATTCGTGATGCCATCCTAGCGAAATGCGGCCCGCAATGTCGCGTTCTACATGTAGCCGTAGATGTAACGTCGAAATGCGTGTATCTCAAATGTGCGGATACTGGCGATGCGGCGATTGCTTATCGTAATCTTCATGGGCAATGGTTTGGTGGACATCTTGTTACTGTGAAGTATCTTCGATTAGAAAGGTATATGCAACGTTTTCCGGAGAGTGCACAATCAGGACCTCCGTATCTAAAGGTTGGCAATTGATTTTAAGGTGAGGTAAGATGAGCTATGGAACAGGAAGTATTGTAATTTTATTAATTTTCTTAAGCAAATGTTCAGTTAATTAATAATTAAATATTTGATTTATTATGCATTCATTCATTAGAGGATATACTATTCTTAAGGATTCATTAAATGTTCAGCTGGGTTTTTTATCTATCTTTTATTAGACTAGTTTATTATACATGAAACAAATATCCCTTCGATTCCATCGATTTTCTAGTAATAAAATCATTCCTAATATTGTAATCCTTGTTGGAAATTCAATGTCTAACTGCTGTCCATCTCTTTTTGCATGCCCAATATCAGTTTCTTGTATTTGTCAGCCAAATCTTGGTTCTTTTCAGTCCTAAATAATAAGAATGCATATTAATTTAATTTTTAAATTGGCGCCATAAGCGATGCTACTGCCCTCCGTTCTTTTTGGCGGTAGATTATGAAACTATAAATTGAAAGGCGCTACAGACGAGGTTTTTTTATTGTAAAATAAATTTCTTAAGATTATTAAATCTGTTAGAAACGTATACAAATTATTATTATAAAATTACTTGAATTTTATTCTTTTTATATAAATATAGTTAATACTACAATAATTTGGGTGAAAGTAGTAAATTTTAATATAAAAAATAGAATTGTGTGCAAGGGTAATATGGTAGCTCCGTCGGTATTACAGTAAGCTACAAAAATAGAAGAGTTCTGCAATAGTGGTATTTAGTTTGCAAATATATATTTATTACTATTTCTGCTCTAAATTAAAATAATACTATGTACATGATTAATTCAATTAGCTGTTTCTTATATCTTTTATTAGACTAGTTTATTAAACAATGAAAAGTTGCATAGTGTGCTTGACTAACAACAATTTGTATGAAAACTCCCTTTATGACTCCATTGATGTTCTAGTAATAAAATCATTTATAATGTTATAATCCTTGTTGGAAATTCAATGTCTTATTGCTATCCATCTCCTCCTGCATTTCCAATGTCAGTTTTTTGTATTTATCAGCCAACTCTTGGTTCTTCTCAGTCCCTAAAATTAAACACAACAAATACTATTATGCAATGTATAAATACATAAAACATGCAATTTTACCTTCACCCTTTGCATACATCTGACTAAGATTTGCACAACTATAAATATTCCCTAAATGACATCCATCCCTAGCATAATTAAAAGCCATCTTCATGTCTGGTTTATGCACAAAGTCATTGTTCCTCTTATTACTAGATTTATTCTTCACTCCAGCAATATATAATCCTGATAAGTAATAGCAAGCATTAGCATTTTTTCCCTCACATGCTTTCCTTAACAATTCCATCCCCTAAATTAAAAAAAAAACTCCATAAAAATTCTATTATAAAAACCCACAATTTTGTGTATTTGCCTTTGGGATATCTTGTTTTACTCCTTTTTCTTCATTATTTGTGAGTAATACTAATCCCTGATTAAAACAACCTTCTGTTTCACCCTCTTCACAAGCAATTGTCATATATTTCAATCCTGTAGGAAAATCTTCCTTTATACCACCCTTTCCAATGAGACAATAGCTTGCATATTTGTAACATGATTTAGCATAACGATAATCATCACAATTGTGTTTATACAATTTGCCTGCTTTCTCAAAGTCTTTCTTTATAGCCTCTAGATAATCCCCCAATAGATGACATACTTAAAAATTAAAGAGATAGTATGTATTTATTGAAGAAATTGGAATATTTTGATCAAATTCATGTGGATTTGTACTAACCTTCTGGTTTCTTCTCACTGTAACAGCCAAATCTGTATTCAATGCCTAAATTCTGTATAAATTCCTTGACCTCGCTTTCAGACTTAAAATCATAAGACATTTTGTTATATGTTTGATCTAATTATTGCATTATTATTAACAAATATAATAATAATTTTTTATGGCCAAATCTCAGAAAAAAATATAGGTTAGAATTGCAATTATTGAAAAAAAAATTAAAATATTTGTTTATTTAAGAATTATTGTTAGAAATTATAAGAATTTGTATGATATTTAGAGATTTTTATTGTTCTCTATGTAATCATTTCTAATTTTCACATAAAAGTGGTTGAAATATTTTTTTTTAATGGGAAACAATTTTATTTTATTAGTTTTCTTCATTTGTTAGATTTTCCAATTCGGTAATAGTTTCTGTAATTAATAATCCACAATTATTTATAATATTAAAACGTTTGAAAACGTTGATTACCAACCATCAATCAGTTTACCATCTTTTGGATTTAATTCTTTGGCTGTAGTTATTGTTTCCTCCAAGGATTTAGAATCCTTAAGATAATAATGACATTTTATCAACAAAAGAAACGATCTTAAACATGATTCATTTAAACGTAGGGCCATTTTTAAGTCAAGAATAGCTTTGTCATAAAAATTCAGCTTCATCTGAGTTAACGCTCTATTATTATACAATAAAGGACTATCCCTGATTTGTTCAATTGCCTATAAACAAATATCACAAATATTAATAACTAATAAATTATAATCATATTATATTAGGAATGTAGTTTTTTTGTTATTTTACTTTGTTATAGCAACATAAAGCTCTTTCATATTCCCCTCGTCGAAAAGCTTTGGTTGCTTGAGTTTTAAAAGTTTCCATCTTCTCAGTCCTTATCAATTTATCCTTATAACGTTGATCAGCGTCCTTAGAAACTTCTGCCATAAAAGCATCCGGAGACATTGTACTTTGATCTTTGTTTTCTTGCGCATGAAGGGCTTTTTTGTTAAGTATAGTGCGATCGGATTTCACTTTGATGACAATATCCTTCTCGTCAACGTTTTCTAGCAATTTTTCGGTTTTATTATTGAGGATTCTGTCGGCTTCAAACATTCCTTGTTCCTGAAGATTTTGATCATCGGAACTGAGCTTGTTGACGATTGTTTGGACTTCTGTAACTCTGTGAAGGAAATTGTTGAATTCTTCGTTTACTTCTTCAAGATTGCGCTCGACGGGGAGTCTGTAATTCATAGTTGATAATAAATATATTTCAAGTAATTTTTGACATACAATATTATTATATTTTGATGGTAGAAATGTCAGATGTAGATAAATATTGATTTAATAGTTACTTTATTTTCTTCGTAACGAAACTACTATATATTTAACATAAATTTAATTAAATAAATATTAATATATATTTTAAATAAATATAGAACATTGTTTTAAATTAATGTGCATTTCTTAAAAATGTCAAATTTATTAAATATTAGAAAAACATGCAAATTATTAGAATTTTTGAATTGGCGCCATAAGCGATGCTACTGCCCTCCGTTTTTTTTTGCGGTAAATTGTTAAACTAAAAATAGAAAGGCACTACAGACAAAGTTTTTTTATTATTTAAACAATTATATTAAAATTATAAAATATATTAAAAATATATACAAATTATTATTATAAAATTAATTAAATTTAATTGTTTTTATATAATTATTATAAAAATTAATAAAACATAAAATAACAATAAAACATAATAGTAAAAACATATAATTGTGTGTAAGGGTAATATGATAGCCTTGGTAATACAGTAAGCTACATTAAATAGCAGTAATGTGTGCAAATAAGGTTGCATACAATAAATAATTGTTTAATTTATTTGCAAATTTCCTTTTTTTATTATTTCTGCACAAGATAAAACATTCTTAACGATTTAATAATATCTTATTTTAGGTTGATACATGGTTCCTGCTTTTCCTGAGCTTGCAATCGTTTTTATGGATAAAATCAAGGGAGAAGCATGCAGAAGATCATATGATGCAATCATGGTTTGCAATTCTGCTTGATTAATTGATAACTTATCAACAATAATTCT
>JARJDU010031929.1:0-11318 GCA_030264695.1 Lissagria laeviuscula | reverse complement strand
TTTTGGCCGCGTTCAATTCAATTCGCCATTTTTGAAACCAGTCCTGCACTTGTTGAATGAGGTCTTGCATTGCTGAGATGACTAAGTGACGTTTAGGAGCATGAGTGATAAGGGTGGTGTCGTCAGCAAATTGTAAGAAGTAGGTATTAAGATTGGGACAATGTGGTAGCATATTGCAGGAGTAGATGAGATACAGAAGCGGCGAAAGTAGAGAGCTATGCGGGGCACCTTGTGTTGATGAAAAAGGGTTGGATAAGAAATCACCCATCTTCACGCTTAGGATTTGGGATATAAGGATATAGGCGCGTGTGCACACCTATAAAATTAAATTAACGAAATTAAGACACCAAATGCAAATAACATGAACTTGCAGATAATTATAATAAAGATCTGCTTAGACTACTGCCTTAATTCGATAGACATAATTACCTAATAAAAGCAGAAGATTGAGGTTATATCCTTAATAAAATCAATATTAACATTTGCATATTTTCAATTAACGCAAATTGTGCTTGTGAATATCACCGCATTAGTAAAAACAATTGCAAATGAAATTATCGGAATGACTATAGGTTATATGTTAACAGTTAGGTATAGGTTCAGTCGAAAGACTTTAAACTAATCACTATAACTAACCACTATACTCTTTCAATTTTTTGGCAATAAAATTTTGCATAGCACAGCTATCTATAATCATATTCAGTTTATTGTTCTGTGCTCGTATAACTTCTTGTTATATCACGAATTTCCTGCTTAATTACTTGGTAAATGTAGTAAAACAAATTGTATTTAACAGTTATCGTATTTACCCAAAGATGTACAGGTACAGGATCTTCAATAATTTCCAAACTCTATGTTGAATGTAGCAGTTTGCTAAAACAAATATCATTATCAATGTTACCAACTGAAATATAAACGACAATTCCAAATTTAGCAGACATTACTAAAGGCACTTTCTAGTCGCTCTAATTCTGTCTCTATGTCATTCGATTCAGTTTTATCACCAACGTATAATGGCTTCAAAAACATTTCTCTTGTTTTGCATTCACGTACACAGTAGCCATCGTTAATTCGAATGCTTGGTATACCTTCAGTTAGTTAATTTAGCACTTTTAGGACTGAATTGCAAATATCACGCAGATTTCTTGCACATTCCACACTCTCGTGTTATCAGTTTTTCATGCATGTGTTTTTTGTTGAAAATTCGAATTTGTATTCACCATTAGTTACATGTAAAATAAGCAAAATATAGTGTATGCGCATGCTTAAAAAGGATCAAAGTCTTTATCGAGCAGGCAAACTTTATCAACACACCATCAACACTACAACCAACAAGTTCAACCTATCAAGTTCATTATCAACCGGTCTTTGCAAAAGTCACCAGCATCATATCATAAGACTTCTTCGTTTTCTTTTTCTTCTTCTACTACTGCTTCTTCCTTATTCTTCTTCACACAACACACACATTCGGCGCACGCTTGGCATCAACCTTATCTCGTATGAGTTGAGCTTAATTGTAAAGTTTGGCGTTTGTGCATTCAATATAAAAGTAAATTTACTTACAACCAGTGGCGTAGCTACCAAATAACAAAAATAAGCAATTCGTAAGTTTGTCTGTGTTTTTTTTTGCGATCCAAGGGTACGTCCTAGGATCATGCTTGCGTTAGATAGAGCTCTCTTTTGGCGTTTGCACTATAGCCAAAGATCAGGAGCACCATGTTAAAAAGATTACCATAACTTAATGCAAAAAAAGCAAGCGGATCTGACAACACTCAACTTTTCCACAACTCCAGAACCTAACGGAGGGCGGTGCGAACGGTCCATCGCATAATGTCCCGCGTTCCGCAAAACCTCGCTTGCTGCACCGTTCATTTCACTTGCGTTGTAACTGGAGGAAAAGTCAACCAGTGCGAAATAAGCGATCCATAGATATAATAGGGTTGGGTAAAATTTGAGCTTAGGCCCCGCCCATGCACCACTGTGTTGTTAAAATATCCCTAGCGTTAAATCTCGATATATATTGCTACGCCACTGCTTACAACAACAAGTTTGTTAACTTTTCAACTCACTGCGCGTACTTTTTACTTATAAGAAGAGGTCTTTTTTTTTGTTGCTTTTTACTAATTTATGTACAAACAACATGGAATGCGGATCGAATCATTGAGTGCGCAGGCTTCGGGAAAAACCAAGCTGGACTCGAGGCAATATTTTATTAAATAATGATTAACGCATGTATGCGCAATCATCTTAATTTCATGATATCCGGTCTATCCAATAAAATTCACATTGAGACTTGTAAAACATTAAGTAATACCAGTTTAATTGTTTAATTAATATTGTTATTTGTTGCAGATGTCGATAATAGTCAATTATGTAATAGATAATTATAATTATCTAATGGAGCATCGAAGTGGTAAGTCAATTTATTTATATGTTAATTGCTAATTGGATAATTACCAGAAACAGAAGCTTAATTAATTTATCCAGAGTTCAACACAATTGATTTCGATTTAATGCAATTATGAAATGATTTAATGTTTTAATAGATAGATAATCATCAGCTAATCACAATCATTTGTTTGTTACGTTTTGCATTCATAGATCCGAGAGTGAAAGACTGGTTTTTAATGAGTTCGCCATTCCCGACGCTCGCAATGTGTCTGACATATGCATTGGTTGTTACGAAAATCGGTCCGAAATTGATGGAGAATCGTAAACCGTTTGAATTACGTACACCAATTATCATCTACAATTTGATTCAAGTCATGCTAAGCAGTTGGCTTTTCTATGAGGTAAGTTCAACGATCAAACTGGAAATTCTCATATTTTTTCAATTATGAAAAACTTAAATAACTTCTGTAATAATGATCGTAGAAAAATTCTAGTGGTATCAAAACAATCGCTTGGAGACAATACACAAAGAGAATTCAAAAACTAAGATGTGATTTCTTTAATTTTAAGGTTATGATTTATTTTAAAATTTCAGAGTGGCATTTGCGGATGGTTCACAACATATAGCTACAGATGTCAACCTGTTGATTATTCCAATTCACCAATCGCCATGCGGGTGAGTAATTCAATATCAACATTTGCAATTTTTTGTTTGAGAACCGCTGATAATACTCTTCAATGTTATCCGTCGATGGCAACGGCCGCAAATGTAGAATTATTCAGTTCAATGTGAAACATAAGCATGAATTCGATATCTTATTGGCTAGTTGTTTGTGTGATCTGCACATGATCCCAATCACCAATAATTAGCCAAGTATATCATTAACACCTGTGTAATACACGATATATGTTTTTTCTTTCTTTCTATGATGACCTTACTTAAAGTAGTTTACTTGAGTTGAGTCACTTAAGTTGAACTAAACTCGACTTATGGCAAGCAGATTCGATTTTTTCAATGTGTCCTTAACCTTCAATGAATATTATTTCTGAAGAGAATCAAAAAATGTAGTTTTTTTTCTTCTAAATTGCAAAGTATTTCAAAACCAATCGAATGCCAATGCTTTTAAAGAATTTAAAACTCGACAGAACTTCATACATTGCAAAGTACTCTAAAATTGCGAAAATGTAATATACTCAGAGGCTTTTAACATAAACCAAAGACATAAATCGACATAAAACGCAGCCTTGCGTCATTCAATCATGGCAGGCGACAGTATTGGCTTTGACATACTTGACAGCATGTTTTGACAGCTCAATCCACGCATTGTTTTCAACATTTTAAAAGGAATCTAAATGCTTTAACGTGTCAAACATTTTGTTAGGCATTCTCTTCATTATTTTCTTGTCTTAAAAGTAATTAGGTCACGATATATTGGCAACTACATAACCTAAACGAAAAAGAAAGAAAAAAAAACGTCACAGACCACTTTCCATTACACGCGAGATCAGCAACTTACTGACACAATTTAAGCAGTGCTTAATTTTCAAGATCCAGACAATGACCTTCACTTTCATCTCGGCATTACTCAATCATTCCGAATCAATAGCACGTCCTTTAATCCTCAAGGTCGTTAAACGTAAGCTAAAATATGTGTTGTTTGTTTGCAGATGGCCCACGGCTGCTGGTGGTATTTCTTTTCGAAATTCACCGAGTTCTTCGACACTGTAAGTGAACACATCTTAAGCTCATATAGTAAAATGTCATATTTAATACGTATGTGTGTATTAATTACGATATTCGTTTGCAGTTCTTTTTCGTCCTGAGGAAAAAGAATGATCACATTAGCACACTCCATGTGATCCATCATGGTGTAATGCCAATGTCAGTCTGGTTCGGCGTGAAGTTCACTCCTGGCGGCCATTCGTCCTTCTTCGGTTTTCTTAATACATTCGTTCACATCATCATGTATTCGTATTATTTGGTCGCCGCATTGGGTCCACAATATCAAAAATATCTTTGGTGGAAGAAGTATTTGACCACATTGCAAATGGTACCGAAAAAATCCCTAGATTCAGATAGTTTACCAACTACCATCGCCATACATCATTCATAACCTCTTTACTTATATGTGCAGATCCAGTTCGTTGCTGTTATGGTACACGCATTCCAATTACTCTTCATCGATTGTAGTTATCCGAAAGCTTTCGTCTGGTGGATCGGAGGACACGCGCTCATGTTCTACTTCCTCTTCAGTAGTTTCTACAAGCGTACATACACCAAGGCTGATCAGGAGAAACAAGCGGCGGCGATTGCATCCAACGGCAATCATGTGCAGGTGAGGAGATCTGAATGTTGTACAAAATAAGAAACAAGCGGATGATGGGAAATCCCTACAAGCGCGTTTGTGATAAATAACAACCGAATTGGGCAGAGGCATGGCAACTCCGAGAATGAAATCGCGAATGTCATCATAAATATGCATGTACATGCTGGGCACAGTGCTATCAATGCTAATATCGTATCTGAATGGGTTTTTTGACATCGTTCATGTAAATTTGAGGATCATAAGGCACCGCTGGAGATGAGTTAAGTGCCGGTTTTTTTCGGGAACCTGCTTTTTAAAATATGCGACGATCATTATCATTTGCCGAAGTATTATGTTTCATCAAATGTCATTACTTCTCGACTCGTGAGAGAAGGTTGCATTGGCAGGTATAGTTTTAGAGAAGATGGAAGCCCACTATCTACCAATCCACCGCCATCTTGTCGTTCATCTATTATTGCTGCGTTATTTAATTACCTCCGAGATCTACTTTTGCGATCTTTAATGTGACACGGAGCTGTCAGAGGTACTTAATCTCCCGATCGATGAGATCGAAGAAGGTCTGTCTTGACCGAAATTGCAGAGCGAGCTCGGCGATCCATTGCTTGAGTCTGCGCAGTATGCAATTTACCTGCTGTAAATGTAATCTAAATGTTGTTATTTGTTTCAAAACCCGACTGTTAGTTCCGGCCGTCGCCGCCATCTTGTTGTTTCGTATTCTCTTGCAACTAATATGACTTTTGAATTTTTTAGATGAATGGCACGTCGAAATCAAGTGCGCGTACGATCGGTATCTGTTTCCCTGTTCAGACGGATCTCTATGAGACGACGTCGCACGAAAATGGCATCAAGAAAAGCTACACGTCGTCGAACAACGAATTGAGGAACCGCGCCTTCATCGATCGGAAGTAAAGACGTGGTTTTCGCCTTTGATGCGTTTCAAGCCAGCGGCTCAATATGCTCAAAAACAATTTCGACAGATACAAAGACATGCATTTAACAAACAAACAAAAAAACAAACAAGACAATTAGTACTTAACTACTATATTAATTAGCAACATTGATATGTGACTCACATGAGAGATTGATTGTAACAACAGGAGAATAGGAAGACACGTGAAACATGTGAAAGCTACCAATTTATTTTAAGTATTATTTGTAATAATAGTGTTCTGTGATCTAATGCACGATGACGCGGGAATTGTAGAAACTAGCTCTATATGGTAATAGCAATTAAGTCATATAAACGATTAGCAATTAGCAGATTGATGAACGTACAAGACGATTGACAACTGAGTGAGGTGGGGAATCCACCGAAGGCTTGGGATATGATGATGGATGCACTTTTAAGAATTTAAACTCAAACTCAAAATAATAATTAATTTTAATGAACTTTGAGATTGATATACATATATAAATACATGTGCAAGTATTTTTATATTGCATAAAGAGTAATTTTAATTGTAAAATATAAACGAATTAATTTAAGCTAATAGATGAATGGATTTGCGGAGGATGATTAACTAGAATTAAGTTCAATTCAAAAGGATTATTATATAAGATGTGAATACATAGCTCACACACATTTGGTGGCCGAAGGGCGGGCCAATGTCGGCACAATGTCTGAAAAGGATAAAAGGCCATAAAAAATTTATACCGTCAACGCACGTGCGTTGTAGTATTGGAATCCGTTAACTTTGGCTTATAACGAATGCGCCAAAGTTCCTAAGTCAACGACTGTAATACCAACATCCAGCTGCCGTTTAACCGACGATGTTAAAACGATTTGTTAACGCACCGCTGTGTCAATGAAGTGCCGATGTAGTTCTACTTTCTTAAGCAACACGTCGCCGACGTTTCGAACGTTCGGCCGACCGATGGCCACGCTTTGTGTGTTAGCTAGGTATTTTTCTTTGCATTTCTTTTATGTATCTTTATACTTCTTGAAAGTATATATATATTCATGATTTACTAAAGACAATTAATATGATCATCGGTATATAATTAATATTATGAGTATTATCATATCTTGATGAAAAAGACAAAACGAAAAAAAAGAAGAACAAAACTGGTTAACTGGTTGTAATTCCCAACGTCAGACAAACTACATGTGTAAACCTGTTTCCTGTTCAATTCGTCGTGTTTGGAAACGAATGAAAATGATGATAATGACCTTGTCGCTAAAAAATATTTATATTTATTATTATAACTGTGTACTGTCTAACTCGTAGTAGATAGTTTAATTGATAATTTAATAAAGAAAATAAATTTTAGAGAGAAACGCAAGAAGAGGAAAAAAACGATGCGATACACGTGCGAGTGCAATTGAATTAATACTTGATTTTAAATTATTGTAATAGGTATGTACTTATTTGACAGGTAATGTAATGTGTATTATTTTGATATTACATTTTGTACAAAAAGCTATATTATAATTACTATAATTATCTATGTATACTTCTTATATATCTTGTGTATAATACATGAAATAAATTTAAAAAAAAGCAATAATAATTTATGTATTTGGTTTTATTTTATTTTTACATTATTTATACAGATATTGTTTTAAATTTAAAATGCAATTGTTTACGTGTAGAAGAAGTTGCCTATAATAGCATAAAAATTAAATGTTATACTGTTTTTTGAATTATATTAATATTTTTATACAAATAATTATAAATATTACACATGCATTGCTTAAAATAATTTTTAATAAACAACAACTATAAATTTTATCAATTCTAAAATAAATATTTAATAAAGTATGTAAAAACAACTTAAATTTAAATGTGCATAAGAAGTTGCCTGTTTAATATAAATTCTATAAAAATAAAATAAATTATAGCATTAATTTGAGGAAATATTCTTAATAATGAGCAATAAATAAATTATCGTTAAATTAAAATTTTTATTATATTTATTTGTTATGTAAAAACAATTGTTTTTTGCTGATAAACATGAATAATAACGAAAATATATAAATTAAGAAATGTGCATATATTTTTATAAATAATTTATTTTTTATTATTGTACACAATTACAATTTAATTAAATGCATGTATTTTATTTATTTAAAATTAAAAATTTAATAAAAAATGCTAAGCTAACTTTTTGTATTAACATGTATAAGCAGTTGCCTATCATAAAAAAATTAAATTTGAAACTGAAAAACCACTGAAATACAGGAATTATTTAGAATTAAACAAATTATATTTTAAAAATTAAAATTATATAACGCTAATTAGTTTTACATTAATCGTAAAACAAATTTGTAAAAATTTCCATGGAATATTTATCTACTTACGTAAATAAATTCATGTAACCTTTGCTTCTAACTTATTGCAAATGCAATACATTATTAATAACATTAAATTCAATCATATATTGTTTTTAAATATTGAAACAGTCCATTTAAGTTAAAACAAACGTTAAATGCATATTTTATCGAAAGAAAACAGAAACAAGTTATTTTAATGCGTTGTTGACATTCTATATTATTTAAATGTACATTAAATTTATGTAACACATTTTACTTTTTATATTAATAAAAAATGCATTAATTCAAATAAAAGTATTGTATTCTAATGCATTTAAATTGTATTAATAAAGCTATGTCAAAGATTATGTGCTGTTAACTTAGTTGCCTAGGTTAAATTAAAAAAAAATTTATGAGGTATATGCGTTGTTAAAAGTACATAAACGATTGTAAATATGCAAAATTGTAAGTTCATTAAATCATATAATTGCATAATTTAAACAACGCAATTACAAACACTATTTATTCAATTTATGAAAATATTTGAATTCAATAAATTCCCTCAAAATAAACTCAGCTAATAATTCATTAAATTTAAAAGAAATGTATAAATTAAATTCATAAACATGTATCATCTTAAAAAAAGACAAACAGAAGTTGTTATTCAAAATATTTAAATTACATGCGATAGCAAATGTTTCGTACGGTATGGCAATGCGCAAGCGCAGCGAGCCATCCAGTGGGTGCATATAAATGCGCCGCTCGTTGCAAACCTAACCCAAAAGTCGAAACTAGTCGGCGTCTGCCTGTCAGGTCTCTCGGGTGTCTTCGCGTGGTTGTGTGCACACGCATCGTTCGATAAACCAAATTGAAACCGCAGCTCAATCAACACGACACGCCTTGCCTGTCGTTTATTACACTCGTACAATCGTGCCGTGCATCCGCGCCCGCGCTCGCGTTCTTGTTTGATTTCATCGTCGTCGGAAACAAGCAAAGAATCAGTCGCATCGGTGATACAAATCGCTACATTCGCCACTGCCACAACCCCGTCGTGTAAAATATGTGGTGCTACTAGTATCAACAATTGATAGTCATCAGATAGTTAAACCGGTGCATATTTAAAAGAAAACGAAAATCAGGCGTGAAGTATATAATATAAACCACGAAGGGATGTGTTGAGAGCTAGGTCTAATAGGACTGTTGTGCATAAGAAAGATTCAAGTACATTCGGAAGAGGAAGTGGATTGATTGGCGATTGGCATTTGTTTTCTTCTCTGGTGGAGTGCATTGCATTACGTTACGATTTGGACTTTTATTAAAGGGTGAGTTGATTTCTACTCGTTAGTTTATTTACTTCTTAAATTTGATAGTAAGGTTTAACCTATATATAACCTGTACCACCCTGCCTGTAGCGTACCGCTTGTACCTTGTAGTTTTGTTTTTAAAGCGCAAGCGCGCGCCTACTATGATGCAATGGATTGGCATGCTCTTCACTGAAAGCATGAAACCAAAGGTATTGCGATTTTTTTGTTTGTAATCTAAACACGGATTGATATATCACAATTACATATATGTAGTATGCATAAGGGCTTGCTATATATGCATATAATAACGATATAACACAATGTAATTTGATGCTGGTCATGAGTACTTTTTTATTTTGGTAAAAAATGAGCCGTTTCCTGGACTTGCTGATGACTAACTTTGATTTTGTTTATTTCGTGGAATCTATCATATCAAGTTCTCTGATTTCATGTTATAACTATTGATTTAGTTGATATAATATTAGGTTATCATCCATTTAGGTAAATAGATTACTTTTTTATGTATTCACCTACCAAGTATTCGTTACTGATAATTACTTAGTAGAAGTTATACTTTATTTGCATTTTGTTTATAATTTAATTGATTCATATCAATATTAGTTAGGTATTTATTAATAAGCAATGGTTAATTTGATAATTTTGCACGTTATAGCAACAATTTCGAATTGTTACTGCAATAGAACATAAATACACAATTTGTTTTACGCAAAAATTAATGGAATCGGATAATTAGCAAGTTATTTGTAACCACTTTTCAAATTTTCCAAAATGAAGTTGTTTCATTGTCAATTTGAAAAATGATGAGCAACGAAATTAGTTATTGTTGATATATGAATCGATAGAATATTAAAAAAGCTTTTAGAATATGTACAAAAATGTGGGACTTTCTTATGGGCGGGTGTTTTATTAGCATAAAACCGATCAAATGCATAACTACCTGATTTGAAGTCTTATTGCATTTTGTTTATAGATTAATTGATTAATATCAATATTAGTTCGGTATTTCTAAACAAGCAATGGTTAATTGTGTTAATTAGCAATTGTAAATGTGAGGATGCGATAGATACGCCTACACGACATAAATACTTGAGTGGATTTTGTGTGCGACATGCATAATTTGTGCGTATTTTGTGCAAGATTGTTAAAAACAATCGTTCAAGACATTAAGCGTCGCATTCGGTTTATTTAATTCAATTAACGCTATGCATAATACATCCAATTCATTTTTTTTACATGAATTTTTAGCTTGGCCATGTTTTTATTTATTTTGTGATTCTGGAGTAACAGGGAATACCCGAAAATTTAAAGCAAAGATTTAAGGAGGGACTAAACTCCAGAGGTCTAAAAAATGAGCTATTTTCATAAATTTTTTTTTGGTATTAGAAATAATGTTAACATTTCGGGTGTTTTGTATGTTGCAGAGCAACCTTTTTACTTCCTCGAAACATTTTTTCGGTCAACATATGTACTGTTTTTCACCGTCTTTGCAGTTGCATTCGTGAGCGGCTTCCGGGATGTTGCTTCTAGCTGGTTGCATGTTTTGCAATGAACTGGCACATCTTAGAACAACCGGACGTGTCAAATTCCAAACTAAATTGAATTCTCTACCATGTAGCATAATTTTTTTTTCGAAATTTGAAAAAATACTAAAATGTTAGTGTGGAGTACATTTAGAAGTACCTATCAAGTATAATTTATTTTTTGTTATATTAGATATGAAGGTATAATATTCTTTACTTCAATTTAAATCATACTTTATTAATCTAGTACCTATCTAACTTATTTCGTTCATTTATGTGATGAGAATTTGATGTATATATTGCTATACCTTTCAACAATAGCTCATTTACTGCATAATTGAAGTAATTGTTATGGCGATTTTGCTTAAATATCCGTAATTCAACGATAAAACCTTTTGAATTGGACGTCGGTATAGATTATAAATAATAATAACTTCGAAATTTATGCATGCAGTGCTGAATTTTATTTATATGTTGAATGGTTGCCCAAAATTAAATTTAA
>JARJDU010031899.1:0-12029 GCA_030264695.1 Lissagria laeviuscula | reverse complement strand
AAGTTTATAGGTGAAGAGAATCTATTGCACTTTACAAATTAATTTGTATTCAGGGTCGCATTAAGTAGTAAATAGTAATTCTAAAAATATAAAGTCATTTAAAAGTCTATCGATTGTAGTAATTATATTATAAATGTATTTGAAATAATAAAAGTACCATTACCCAAAAACAAATTCGAATATATTTAAAATAATTTTCAAATAAAATTGTATGTGGAAAAGCGTAGTAAGACAGCTTACTGGAGAGACAAACCATGTCTGAGACATTCAAGGAATTTGATTGCTATGGCTAGTAAGAACTTGCAAGCGTTTTCCTTTAATAAAGAGATACACAATGGGGAGGTACGCTTTGCACATCAAGGGTAAAACAAACACCGTTGTCTGCACATTATGTGAATAAGAGAATGAGCACCTTCTACTGAGCTACGTTTCTTTGCGAACACAAGACTGTTTCAGTTAAGAGGTGAGTTTTTAACATCCACAGAAATAGGGGGTACGTCTTCAAAAGACATTGCTAACGTTCCGACCACTATGTGATACCGTGCATCACCGACCACCTCGGTGATGTTGATTTTGCCAGTAAAAATCAAAGAAAAATGATCTTGAAGTGATAAAAACATTTTTTGTTTTATTTTTAATAGTCGAGAGTAACATTCAATAAGCATGCTATACGGCTAGTAGCAAGCTCAGGAATAGCTTTGCGCACTAGCTCAAGCGGTAGCACACAGAGCCGTATGACGGTTGATGAGTATATTTAGGTATCTATTAGATGCATCTTTTGATTTCATCAATTGTAGTAATCTACCTTCGTATGGCTCTGTGAGCGCCAACGCTCTTGTCGAGGGTCTGTTGTGTCGAGCTGGCGCGCGGACAACAGGATACCGCTAGCAACCTGGCAAGGTTGCAAACTGTTTTTCGGTGGAACTAAGACAACTAGTGTGCAAATGTGGCTTGGAGCAAACGAATAGGTAATAGAATAGCAACCCCGCACAACCCGACTAACCCGCAAAACAAGCTTTACCGTTACGCTAGATTTGGAGACCTACTTGCTTATGCGTCCCAACTCATTTCTATATGGTATCTACTCTACTGCATGTAATAGTCTACTTCCTGGTCGGAAACGAGTAAACAAATTTGCCTGTATAGCTATAAAGTCACACAAAATTTTTGTAAATATTCTCAGAAACCCAAGTTTATACTTAAGCTGGATCAGCGTCATAATTAAATATATATTTTATCTAAAATGGAAAACAATAAGTTTAAATTTTTAGGTTTATTTTTTCTGGTCCAACTGCATAGTGTCCTTAGCCTGTTGGTTGTTTTTGTCCTTCGTGGTTGGTTATTTAGGTACCTAAAAGCCTAAAAATTTCCGCTCTAGTAATTGCAATGTAGGTAAAACTACTAAATCTACTATATATACCAATAGATGGCAGTATAATAAAATTGTGGTTTTGAAATTTTAATAATGGAGTATTGTTTCATCTTTTTTATCGATTTTTGGAAATTGAGAGAATCAAATTGTGCAATCTAAATAACCGGACATAGCTTTTAGATTATTTTCTTATTTTGATATTTAATATTAGCAGAAAAGTAATATAAAACTTTTTTTAATATAATCCGGATCTTATTAAATATAATAAAGAACTCATGACTAATAATTATTTTTACAACAATTTATATAATCTAGTAAAAGATTATTTTTTATTGCTAGTAAAATCATTAAACTATTAATAATAATAATTTTATTTATGCATATTTGCAGCTTCTGTTTATGTCTTCCTCAACTAAATATATTTTATTTTATTTTACATTCCACTTAAAATTAATTCAAATAATAAATGTTACATAAGGAAAACAATAATTATGACTTTGCATTAACCCGACTGAGTCGGAACACTTTCATTTGCGACAAATTAAAAGACAACAAAGTAATGTAAAAGTACATAAAGTAAAGTAACGCTTAAACTAGGTTAGGATAACACTTCTTACGTCGGCGTCGCGTCGCCTTGTCAAGCATTGTATACTTAGTCGTGTCGCAGTTCTGTAATAACAATAAAGCATCACTGACTGCTACTATAATTATCTATTATTATGTACATTAATTTGTTGAAACGTGAAAGAAAACAAAATAACACCATTTTTACATTTTTAACTTGTGTTGATGTAAAGTATTAAAGTCTTGTTGATTGTGGAAAAGTAATTTGGCACATCAAATTAAATTAAATACATTTGATATCAAAGCATAATGGATTATAATGATGTGTTGCATGATTCAAACATTAAATAATTAGTAATCGTTGTAATAATTTATATCGGACAATGTACTTTGTTTCAGATGAAATGCTTTTCATTCAAAGAGAGCGTTTACAAAATTATATTGAATTGTTGCAACGCTGGATTATGAAGTAATGGTGTAATTTCAATTGAAAATTGAAATCATTTCACAGATGGATGCGGATTGCACTAATAAATATGTTAGATGATGCTGATGCTATTATATATAGGGATTGCATTTTACAGTGAGATTATATTATATAACTTTTCCAATATTTTTTAAATTACAAAAAAAAATGTAAAACAGGAAAATAATGTGTTGAAAATTTTCTATTGGTAATATTAACTGGGTATTATTTATTTTCGGAAAGCATGTGCCCAAATTTAGAATTACCGTCTAAATTTAAGTTTGTTACTAAAATCTGCGATTAATATTCATAGCGAAATATTTTAAACATGTGATTTGTTCGTAAATATGTTGTATTTTTGCAACTTTCGTTATCTTTGAAACAGAAAATATTTGTTTCTGTGTGAACAGTGACTGTTTTTTGTTTTAACACAGAGCCAATACGTTTGCTTGAGTTATCGAGGGTGCTCAAATAAGAACAATAAATATCAATCAAATATCAATAAGAACAATTTATTTTTGCTAAAGTACCCAAAGTTCAAAATTACGCGTTTAAAACGTTTGAACATAAAACATCATTTTTAGTCGCTGTCAAGACCTTTTAATACATGACTTGATCTTGTCTTTATCTTGCTGCAATTTCAATTACAAGATGAAGATCAAGACTATTTTTTTTTAACAAGATCAATCTTAAGGTTTGAATTCAAAATCTTACCAAGATCGAATTTGCATGACAGGATTTTGTGATTTCGAAACTTGGCGAGCTCCTGGAGCTACCAAAGCGCGCTGTTCCCGGTGCGGTGCTGTTTGCAACCGTTTGCTTTAGAACCTTTGCCTCCTGTAGCCCTTATCTCTAGCCCAATTCTCGGCGCAATGCTGCTTTTTACAGTTTTTTGTTTCAAATTACTCATAGACGTTGTTAGACTCTTTGTCTTTCTACCTTGATATTGGTCTACCGTTCGGCCGATTTCTGCTAGGCATGTTATAGAAAACCTTTTTGGGGATTTGTGCGTCAGGCATAAGTTGAACATATCCTGCCTACCGTAGTTTCATTGTCTTCATCTGTGTGGTGATTTCGTAATTATAATTCGATGATTCTTGCAAGACCTTGTCAAAATTCAAGATTAAAATCAACATTTATGCAAAATTATGTTAACATAATCCAGATTACTTTTTCTTGATCTTGTCTTGTGCGGAGCACGACAAACTTTGGTTATGTATAGTTCGGGCATTAATGAAAACCCTATACAAGTAGAAAGAAATTGCAGGCATCGGCATGATAGAGTTTATATTTGGTCACCTACATATTTTTATATTAAATAGAAAAAATAGTTTAAAAGGTCTGTTCCAATTGAAGTTCTATATAAAAATTAACAAAAATTTAAAGAATTTTTGAAATACTTATGTTTTATAAATGGGTAAAGTTTGATGATAAAATATATAAAACTATAGCAAATTCGGATATTGTTTTTTTTTTCTCTACTAATAAATTATTCTTATTTTGTGTGATGTTGATATGCCTTTCTACTACTAGTACCGAGAGTTAATGAGTTTTAAGTCTTGTGTAGAAAAATATGCTTGTTACAGAAGCACAATTTTTTTTTTCTGAGATAAGCCTTTAGGACTAGGTTTTAAAGTCGATTGACGTATATTTTGTGATAAAATACCAAAATCGAGAAAAGAAGGTTTCAAAGCACAAAATATAAGAAGATTCTTAAATCTAGGTAGCGATAAAAATTGGATCTGTAATACAGAGATTGAATGAGTACACTTTACTGTTGGAAAATAATGTAAACGTGCGAGGAACTTATTCTTAAAGACTAATTTGCACATGTATGCCTCATAATACGATAAAAAATTGTTAGCAGTAAACGTTTAGATACTCAATCCCGGCTGAAACGGGCTTTTTATGCATGCGGAGGGCGTTCTTTGGCGGTGAATTACATAAATAGGTAACACATTTGGCATTCTTTGTTGTTCATTCATTTGCGTTCGATATACTAATGAAGTTTACCTAGATTGACTTACAGCAAACTATAATTCCAACATTCAATAGAAGCTGCTATGTAAAAATTCTGCGGTAAGCGCAATGTATCGTCAATGGATGTATCGCATGCTTTTAGCATGCTTACATTGCTTATGCTTCTTTGTCATTGAGTGTTTATAATGACAATAAATTAATCATTAATTTATATCTATTAGAGACCCAAATTCGCACAGCAAATAGTGCACCTTGCAGTCCGCTTCGCACTCCCGAACATGGTGGTATTCAGATCAGACCGCCTTTTCCCTGTCGCCTCTCTTTTAAACCGCCACTGCTACCCAGTTTGCCCCAATCTTGCGTATTGCTCTAGTCTCTAAGCCCTACGGCCCAAATCGCTGTGAAGGTGGCTATGTGCAAAGTACAGGTAGCGTGGCAGCAACCGGCGCAAACGGGAGTAGTACAGAGACAAAAGAACGTTTTGAACTGCTTAAAATATATTATGATGATTTTAATTTCTTGTTAAGATTACCAGAAATTAACACGATGATTAACGAAAACATTGACGATCTAGAGATGCTCTTGAAGGATGGCGTTAATAAAGGTGTAAACGCAATCGAGCTATATGATGAGTTATGTGCTTTCCAGGATATTTTTAGGAATGATCGTAATTTTTTTGGTATTCTTAATTTTATTGTATTCAGCAATTTGGTTTTCCTTTACTTTTGTTCTTATTTGTTAGTGTAGCGAGCGCGGAGCTCAGCTTTTTTTAAGTGGAAATTAATTATAGCCTATTTAAGAACAAGTATGACACAAAAAAGACTTGTTCGTTTAGCGGTAATAGCTATTGGAAACGATATATGTGCCAAATTAGACGTTGAAACCATTATTTCTAATTTTGTATAATCAACATTTTTAATTTTTAATAATGAGAAGGCGCTTACATGGATTTTGAATGCGGGCAGCAATGACCCTAACGCCGGCGCTGTAGATACCCATTTCTTTAAATTAGTAGTTTAAGGAGTCTTTGTCAAATGCAAATGAATTATACCTACAATTAATGATTTACTAATAAACAAAACTACAAATTGTTGAGCAAGCGTTATGCAAGTGGAACAGTCACGATAAGCATCAAAACAATTACAGAGATAAATAAAAAAAATTAAAATGACTTGGCACTACAAATTACTAAGTTACTATTCAGAAACCAGAGTTTCTTAAAGATTTTAGTGTGGAGACAGCATAATAATTACGAAACCAAAAACATTACAAGTAAAAATGTGTTTACAGTTTTAGGACATTAACTGTAATTTTAATTTTAGGTTATAAACATTGTTAACATTTTAAATAAATAACAAATATACTACAAATAAATTAATTTTTTTTACTTACGACTACGCGGTAAAAAGCATGAGATCGCTAGTTAAGACTTGCATTACGCATGCATACGCTACCGTGCGTTATAAACAAGAAATCCACGAACTCTACTTTACGTGCATGTATTATGTTCTCATTCGAGGGGTGTAGGGTGTAGGAATTAGTACACTCGTCGCTACGCATCTCGAGCGTAAAGTGGTAAGAGAGTCTGTCCGTTTGTAAAATTTCTCTTACCACTCTCGTAAGGTAAATTATTATAAATATAATCTGCCTCCCAAGTGTAAGCTTTTGAAAGGTGACTACTAAGAAAACCTATCCACTTTTAACAGCGCATATACGCATATTAAATATTAATGAGGATACGCTTCTTAATTTTAATACTCTCTTTATCGCCATCACAGGATGAAGCACGTTAAAGTGAAATATATATAGTAGATATTCAGAAATCTTCAGAAATTTTCTTCAGTCAGAGAACACCGTGATCATTGGTTCAATCCCTGCGATCAGCAATTATTAAGTACTCATACTTCTCATGTATTTCCCAACAAGCATTTCCTGAAAAAAATAAAAGAAGGTAGGGGATAGGTCATTGCAAACTATCCCCTTAATATTTAAAAACTGCAACGAAAATCAACGAAACCTGGTCAGGCAGAAAGAAAGTTGATTAGCCTATAGGCCCAACTCGGGCTGTTGTGCCATAGGAAGAAAATTAGCTTTTTGGCACTAAAATTTGTGCCGTTCATTTAGCACTACAGCTCATTTTTTGCTGATCAGTTTTAGTTTAAATATTTAAATTTTTAAATAATGCTTTTTTAAATTTAAATTTAAAATATTGATATGCAAGGATTTATGTAAAATTTGTTTAAATAATTTTTTGGTTTATTTTACTTACAATTTGGGGTTACGGCCCACAGTTTAAGAAACTCTGATCTGAAGTAAACTAATTACAAGGCATAAAGCATTCGCTGCTTAACTTGTTATTTGTGAATGTTCAATTTCAGTGAAATGTTGATATTTCAACTGATACATATATTCTTAAAGAGTTCAAAATTAACTAACAGCTGATGTATTTCATCTACTTTCCTCTATAAGATGCAATATATATTATAACGAAGTAAGTAAGTAAGTAGATACATAATGCAATTTACAATTTGCTAGCATCCTTTCACTGTTTGTCGTGCAGTCTTTGTTACAGACGAGTTATTATGTTATAGCTATGGTTATTTATTACAGTATTATACCAGAAGTTGCTTCAATTTTTCATTATTAATATTACGCTAGCCCCGTTCATATTTGTGTGAATGCACCTTTGTTACAGTTATTATATTTTTGGATATTTGCTACGAGTAGTAGCTTGATGAGCTCATGCGCAAGAGAATATAAGTTGGTAATATTCCTATATGTGAACAATAATTTAATTAATTAGAAGAGATATATAACTTTCTTTGTTATTTTGAACTATAAGATTTATTACAGAAGTCATTAAAGAAAATAATATGATTCATTCTATTAACGATATGTGGAATTTGTCATTTTTATAATTAAAAGGTTGCAGAGTTTGTATGAAATTGCATAAACATTTAATGATTTTTTTTAATATTTAATGTTTGTATCTATATCAGAAATAAAATTTTAAATAATGTTAGGGTTGATATGGAATTTCTGGCATTTCTCTAACAAGAGAACTAGTGAATGCAGGAACGTAGCAAGCTTAATTTGCACCTAAGGCATAATACGTTTTAGCGCCCTCTTGCTGCTAGATTGTTATTCAACAACTTGTGCTTTGTTTGACACCTTTTTTCGAGTGGCACCTAGGGCATAATCTCTTCGAAGTGAAAGTTGAAACCAGTTTGCAGCATATCTGCCCGTTTTTAGATCATTATCGGAAAATTATTATGAAGATCATAAACCACAGCAGGAATTACCGTTGAATAAGAGCATAATGCCCTGGAGAGGTCAATTATAATTCAAAGTTTATATCGCATCCTAAATCCACAAATACGAAATTCTAATTCGTATAGTTTGTAAAGCCAAGTCTAGTTATATTGGTAATTTTCAAATTTATTGTAGGCATGGGCATCGTCTACAACAGCGGCGTACACTTTTTACAAAACTTTTTAGTTTAGGTGGACTGGAGTGCTGGCATTAAAATATATACCTAGAAATGAGCTTATTGCAATAATTTCTGTTACATTTCTGCCATGCCCCTGATAAAATTATGTTAATATTTGTGGGCATACTTTCACTGTTGTTGCACAATATACCCGCAACACAGCGGCGGATTTAGAGCTGACGGGGCTCTAGGCGCAGAATCAATTTGAAGCCTCCTTGGTTCGAGAGCCCCAAACGCACGCGTCCTGCGCCTGTGCATAAATCCGCCACAGATGTGTTTTTAAGAAAAATGTATAGAGTAAACTAAAACTTTACTGATTTTTTGTTATTAGATTGGATGCATATTAACCCAAAAAACAACAAATACTACTGAAAATAGTAGAAATGAATCAGATAGTTGTGACAGGATAACTGATACCGGATAACCGGTAAGTTGCAACCTCGAATAGCCGGAATAAAATCTGGTACGTCCGAGCACAGCATTGTACTATTAAATGAAATAAAATAGATTAAGTCATGTCATTGTTTATTCTCAGTATTTCTATAAGGTACTGGAACTAAAATTAAAAATTAAAAAAGAATGAACAATTGCCCACGATTGTAATGCATTTAAGATGCTTAAGAGCATTTAAGTAATAGATTGTTAATTATGTCGTAATACCCTAACCGAAAACAGTTCCCATAGTTAGTTAAACTCGAATGCATAAAATACATTCAATTGCATATAACAATGCTAATTAAAATTGTTGACTAACTTTAGGAGAACATCTTTATCGCAATGATTAATGAACTCACCAGCAGTATTATTGTCTTTTGGCAGCTGAAAGAATACAATATTTTATTATTTTGAAATTTGTTTGTAATTGTGCAATGTTAACTTATAAAAATGAATTTACACTATTAATATAAATACATGTATATTTAAACTATAAAAATATTCAAATAAAGGACAAGTCCGGTTTAATGGCAATTTTCACCTGCCGGCCAACGGTACAGCCCAAGCTAGGAAACAACTTTTGTGATTTGTATTTTTGTTTGAATTTATTTTCATTATATTTTCCTAATATGACGAAAACTGTTGAATAACTAAATGTTTCAAGTTAGAGAACTCTGAAACTTTAATAGTTGCTTCAATTGGAAGCAATAAAAAATTTGCTTTACTTTACTTATAATTTAAGTTAAAAATAATTCTTAGCATTACTACAATGATAAGATTTATGATAAAGATGATTTAAAAAATAAAAGTTATGAATGATGTAGATGAAATTCAATGCTATCTATGTATATTTTACGGTCAATTTGAATATTGAAAGTAGTTTTCATAATTCCTGGTCATTAGAAATATTGACCAATTAAATCAAGCAATTTAATAATTTTTTTAGATAATTTATTCAATTGCCCGGTCATTATAAATTATGCTTAAATTATTTTTCTGATAATTTTTATTAATTGATAGCAATTTGGAAATGTGCGTGTGATGTAAATGCAAAAACTGTAACGAAAATCTAAGATCAAAGATCAAAGACCTGAACAAACGAAAATTAAAAGTAGACCCTTGCCCTACCAACTTTCTTCTCGCAAAGGCTATTGATATTGTATCCTAAATTATACATGATTGAAGATTATAAAACGCTAAAAATTTTCAATCGTTCTGACAGCTAAATTGATTGCTTCAAATAGTATCCCGAATGCAATTATATACAGGAATAATCTAAATATCTATACGAGAATCAATCCCAACCAGAATTAAATTCTAATCAAAACGCAAATTAAAATGCTCCGCTATCTACATCCATCGAAATCAACAATAGTATATTATGACACAAGTACGGGAATCAACAGCTCATCCATAAATATGCAGCAGTCAATCTGAAATAGCTTCTAGCAAGTGTGAGTTACGCTATTTGGCACACACATTAAAATGATAACTTTGCAAATGCATCGTATGTGGCTCGGTGGTGTAACTAGTGTTGTCAGCGCCCGGGACAACTGAAGATTTTGAGCGGAGTGCACTTCAATACCGCAAAATTAACCCAACTTATTGTTGTCCCGCTGACAACTTAATTGCGCCACCCGCTGATGCTTGAAATTTATTACACTAATAAAAACAACCCAAGTGAAAATGTAACACAAAGTGCTTTAAATCAAAAATAATACTTTATTCTACAACGTATGATATTCAAATAGCATTATTACCAAAAGGCCTTGTTATCAGATGGAAACATTCTACCTACGTCACTACAGAACAAATATATCCAAATGTGCATGACCGTAAAGCTGGAACTTTACATGTTTGCATCCTAAAGAAAGTTATTTTCTTGGAATATCAACTGATATAGCGGCACAACAATAACACAGTGGCGTAACAACTAGGTCGCAAATGAACGCACCGGGCTTTGTCGATCTTGTAATTATCAACTTTTGCAGAGATGTATTCAACATTATTTTGTTCGGAATATATTCAAGAATTAGAATATTAATTGATATGGCAGCAAAATTGCCAAATGCTTAGCATTATGCAAGTCTAACAGATAAACAATCAATATAAGAGGATTTGCCATTTGGTAGATATTTAAGTTTGCGTATCGACTGAATTTAATTAGGACAAAAACAATCAGTCAAAATCGCAACTTAAATAAAAAAGAGTTTTGGGAGCATTCCGTATTGTTCGACTTGTTTTTGTTCATTGTTCTAGAAAAGTGAAAAATTCATACCTCCAATAGTTTTAAGAAAAAGAAAAAGAAAAGGAGCAAGCTTTTAAACAACCGATGAAATCTGGAAGACATAAATCCTTACTGACACAGGAATTAATGTTAACACTCCGTTCAGTGCCGAAAGTCTTCTTGCCGGATTTTGGGATGACAATAAATCGCGTAACACCCCACCGCATGACATAAACACCCCATTAACAGTAGGAAGCCAAAAATCGTATTTTGCGGTATTGAACGTTCTCGACGAATTCTCCAGCAGCCCTAGTTGCCTAGTCTCCTAGCCTGGGCCGAAAATCTTTTATTATTCTAATTCTTCAATGCCCTCCCTCCCTAGTTACGACTCTGATGTGGCCGAGATTACTGCCAGCTGCAATACTGGTATTACACTGACACATGTTACATGTACTAAGCTTGCGAGAATTTTCAGATTTTGGACTTTATCAGCTTATTTTCCAGCACTTGTTGTAATATAATGCCTAGTTCTACAAAAAAAAAGTTTTTTTTTAATATTATATTTTTTTCAATTTACCTATATTTTTCCTTATTATAGTTTATGATAGTTAAAGTGCTATTACTGAGTTAGCACTAAGCATAATACTCATCAACGTATGCAATATACAGATATATTCATTCGATTTAGAATTACAATTCATCTTCCAATCTTAATAAACATGAATGAAACAGTTACGCGATAATGACCACATGAATATGCATTTATCGCATTAATCGCGTTCGAAGGTTTTACAGAAGTAAATTAGTAAGCTTGAAGTAAGTAATCCATTGTGGCACAAACTTCATCATGACGTTTGAAGATGAATCGTTAAGTTAAGAACATAATTGTTCTTCTTCGATATTAATCGAAGCAATATAAATATGCATAAAATGTTAAGTTGTGCTTGTTCAACAATCACGGGAAGTTATTATTTAAGCAATCTGGATACGTTTATAGAAGATAATCATTATAAAAATACCTTATTATTGATGTAAAGCAGCGGAAAATTCATATTAAAATTAAGTACAAAGCGAAGTAATCTTTTAATAATTAAAACTACATCTGATGTTTTTAATTAAAAAATGAAAACGAATTATTAAAACTAAAAATATATTCTTAATAAGACAATTAAATTCTTCTCTATCACGTGGTTCTGTTTACCCGATACAGTTCGTCAATTAGGCCTACGAGATGGCACTGGTGAATGTCTGATGGTTATAAGCTAAGCCACAAGCTGGCGCGCATTTTAGTTCCATCGATATTTTACCTTTAGTACTATCTTTCGTGCATTCTACCACAAAACATAGGTGTGGCGTGTTAAAAATTGTGCCAGGGCGGACCATTGCACTATTGAATTTACAATGAGGTTAAAAAGTTTGGCAATCGCTGTTATGGCAGATTCCTTTCCGAACTGAATTACCAAATAATTAAACTTTTGTATCCTTTCTTTACTTT
>JARJDU010031876.1:0-12052 GCA_030264695.1 Lissagria laeviuscula | reverse complement strand
GCTCGTGGAATCTCTCCGTGGTAGTGGTTGATGCTGTCGTACTCTCGGAGGATATAACCAATGGAGTTGTGAGTTTAGTAGTTTCTTGATCCGTCGTGCTGATTTCTTGTTTAGTTGTACCTGGAGATGATCCAGATCTGCCGCTACCACCTTCTGAACTAGTGGTGGTGGTTGATGATGATTGAGAGGATGAACCTTCCGTAAACTTGGAACTGATGTTGTCCGTCGTTGCAAAACTGGATCCAGGAGCTGTTTCTACATCAATTAAAGATCAATTTATGTAATTGTTTAATATTCAAAATTAGAAATGTACCTTTGGATGTGGTAAGCGTTGTAGTGGCACTTTCTTCGGTCACTTCGCCGGAACCAGAACCGGGGAAGCAATCCTCATCGTCACAAGGCTTCCCGTCTTCTTTATTTTGCTGTCGCTTAGGGGGTTTAGCTGTTGGCGGTGGTCTTGTTGTCGGGGTATAGACTGGCGTAATAAGGTCATCGTCTCCGGAGCCAGATTCCGGCAGCGGTGGGCATTCGTCTTCGTCGTCGCCGTTGCATCCTGAACCGGCGCCGCTGAAGACCAGGTCGTCCATTACGCCCGGAAAGCCGGAGGCAGGCGTCTGAAAGATAAATCATCTTAACGCGCTATTCCACAAGCAACATGTGTCCTCCACAACAATGTTTACTCGTACATTATCAAACAAAACAAAGATGTCATAGAATACCACAGAGTAAATATAAAAATAGAAAGACATCACATACTTGTTGCATTTTCTGGAGGGAGTCATGCCTGTCGAGGATATTTGAGATGAGTTGGACATCACCGCGGGTAGATGTATGAACGTCTTTCTCTGCAGCGAGGTCGAGGATGCGCATGCCATTGACAACAACACCGGCGATTACACCAACGAAAGCACGCTCTATCTTCGATTTGCCCTTGCTCCATTTTCCACCGATCTGGATCTGCGATTGGCTGTTGAAGACGTGTAGTTGATGGCCTGGATTCAGGAGAGAAAATCGAATGGAGCATTATTACCCTGATTGCTATGACATTACGTAAAGTAGGTATTGGATGGTAACTAGATAGATATACAGAGTGTACAAGTATCAAAATTAGTGAAAATGTAAGATTTACCTGTGGGGTAACTATATTGCACATTGTAGTCATCCACTTGGAGAGTCGAATTCGCCCCGGATCTTTTAAACCTGACCACGTGGTACTGATTGTCGTTGACTTTCACTGATATGTCCCCAAGAGGATGATCATTAGTCCCAAGATTATAAACCATGAAAATGTTGCCTTCCACCTATGACCAAAAACATGAAAATGAGATTTCTTCTGATAAAGATACCTCTGTCCGACTTACTATTTCCAGCTCGATGTAATCATTGGAAGTTCCACTCACTATCCGTAGTAAGACTGCATCAGCTTTATTCGTGAGGAAACCTAAAGATATGCTGTCTTCTTGAAGTTCAGGTCTTCTATCTTCAGGATGAGTGTAAGTCACAATACCTCTGTTTGGCCCAAACTCGTACGCAATCGATTCTGAGGACACCAAAAAGGGTACATTTTTAATATTATCACCTTTCAACGGTTTTATTGAGATTACCATCCGAGCATGTGGGTCCTGTAAACGTGGTCATCTCACAGTCGCAGGTGTACGCGTTCCACTGTTGAACACACACTCCTGCATTCGCACACACATTCTGACTGCACTTTTGCGATTGACCTAGAACATAAAAACAGGAGAGGGGTCATTAACAAGGTCACTAAGCGGATTATGGGATTACAGGGTCGAAATAGGGAGTGTACCCAATGACATGTTGATTGGATTTCTGAGCAATTAAATTGTATTTTACGATTACCATTCTTTCACAAATAGATTAAAGGATTACAACGTTTTAGGTTTGAGGTTAACATTATTTGACATTACCTGCACCTTCACAGCCTGGAGTCACCAATGAACTATGTACAACTGCCTCTTCCATGATATTCGGAGATTCTCCATTAAGGTCAATCCCAGCAAGACATCCTTCAAACCCGTGCTTAGACCGAACGTCTTCTTGTGGTAGCTGCGCATAAAGATCTTTATGAACGCCTCCTAGGTACAAAATGCCATCTAATTCCAAATTCCCAATGCCATCATTTGTAGATACTACAATATCGTCGTCGACCATCAATGTATGTTGCTTTAGAGAAGGTCTCCGTATTCCTACAGTATGCCACCGATTATCGTTCAGATTGGCCCGAACGGTGTCCCTCAGTCTAATTGGTCCATCTCCCACATTAACTACATAGTTTATATGGCCGTCTACCAATTCAACCGCAAGGTAATCCTCTTTCTTTCCACCATTGAACATTATAAGACCATTTGGCTCTCTGGTTTTGAACATGAAGTCAATGTGGATGCTAGAGTAAGCGCGGAGCATTGGCATGCCCATGAAGGTATGTTTCGAACGGAAGGTCACTGGTCGATGGAGGTTGTCCGTAGCACGTTTGACAAATTTCGCAGCGACGCGGATATTAGGAAAGCCTAAGATAGAATGTTCACTGCTAGAAGACCTCGCTAGTTCAATATACGGGATGTTGTTGACGTAAAACTGCTGGATATCTCCGACGAAATTGGGTACAGTGGTGGTCATACTGATTTCTTCTTCTTGGTGATATAACCCTCCAAGATGGATGGTACGCCATTGTAGACTATTGAACTTACCAAAGGTTTCAGCTAGAAACAGTTGATAAATTAGTGAATTTGAAATGGATAATGGGATCATGGTGTTTCAGTGTGGTCGTACCTCTATTGGGCGATTGTCCGTCCAATTGCAACTTGAGATTCGCCCCACGTCGCGAAAACTTGACCGTGTGCCATTCGTTGTCGTTTACATTCTGCCCGGCCATTAGAATCTAGAAAGGAAGAAAATATACAATGACATCCCTAAGGACCCTTTCCCCAATTCAGTAGTTCGTTCGCATTCGGTTTCAAGTATCGACAATCACTTTCGCAATGACTTTTTGTCGGCGTATTCAGGTCTTCTTTACAACTTTTGATGACTCTCAATTATCCTAATGTTATCTCACTTCTAAGCTACATCCCCAATTATTGTAGTCATTTATGTGTCCATTGTACACAAATGGAAAAGAAGAAATGAAAGTAACAGAAACTCTTACCTTGTCCTTTTCCTTGTCTTCTTGTTTCTTGTCCTTGACACCAAGACGCAAGGCCATACGGATACGACCTGCTGCCACTGCTAATTCAATGCGATCTCCGGTCTGCACAGTGCTGGTGATGAGCAAGAGACCTAAAGGTTTACTAGTTCTAAATCGAAGGATAATATCCTCAGTTTGCGTGAGTTGTTCCGAATCCATTGTGACTTCCATATGCTGCGTGCCATTAAAATTCAATGTGGCTGCTTCTTTCCCACAAGTTGGACCAGTAAACATGGTCTCAGTACAATCGCAGATGAATCGGTTCCATCCTTCATTACAGATTCCACCGTTCAGACATGGTTGAGAAGGGCATTGTTCAGGTGTAGCATGACATAGGGTTTTGATAGCTCCTGTAAATCAAAATTGGTTTGAAATTTAAAGGTCATTTAAATGAAGTTCTCTTAATTCTAATCCTAATTAAGTTTCTTTATGAAGAAATTAAAGATAACTAGACGATTCTCTCTCCTCTGGTAAGGAGGGGGGGAGTGTTTTACTTCTACTTCTTGAATCCCAATTCCAGCTAGCAAGGTAACACTCTTAAATCACAATCATAGATAATCCCACTCTCCTCCCATGCGATCACAAACCCACAAATTATCACTGATTTCTTTTCATTCTCATCCCCCATTGTTCTAGACACTTCCCTTTCATTCCTCAAGGAAATTCTCTAAGAAGAAAGAAGAACCAAAGCAAATAAAAGAAAGCAGGCAAGCAAGCGACGGACGCTTCTCGATTACATCCAATAATGCCATAGTTTTTGGCATGTCGTTCCCGCGTGCAGACAAAAGCGGCGAAATCGAATCTGACCCACAATAAATTAGCCTGAAAATGAACGCTGCCAGAGTCTCGCTAGCATACCAGCAGAGCACGATGCGAGCCAGCGCGCTGAGGTTAACCGACCCGATAATAATCTCTTTCGATTTATAGTCCAGCTCCATTGCGTTGCTTTCTCCCTCGTTCACCTTTCTCCGCTAACTAACCCAAAGCGTGATGGCGCGCAAAAAACGCCAGTGGCAGAGCGCAGGAATCGAGAATGAGAATAACTTCATATTTCCAAATGTACTTTGCTCTTTTTGTCTTTGCATTGCCTTTCCAATTTATTTTTCTGGTTTTCGAGTGTGGTTTTTGCTCAGATAAGTGGAAACTGCGTGCGGATGAGATCAGTGTACAATAAGTTAGGTTTGCTATAAGTTAGATGACCTTTACTCATTGAATGTTAATCCCTTCTCTTATGCTTTCCGATAAAAACAAATTTTTGGGTTGGTAGTAGTCGTGATGTAAGGCGATTAATCAACAATTTATTTAGATTTTAGGCCGCTAGCACAATTGAGGTTATGTGGGAATCTATTGGCACTAGTGATATGTGTTTAGCTCCGCCCAAAGTATTCTAAGCAAGTTTGAAAGGCTACTTTCAGGCATTTATCACAGCATTTGATTTGCATATGAACATAAATCGAAACGCTTAAACGATCTATAATTATATTTAATTATATAGCAAACTGCTGGCGGCGGTTTAGTTTCCTTTTGACTCTCCATTCGAACGCACATTTCAAGTGTGATATAGTGCGTACTGCTTGCCCCTAATTATTTCTAAGTAATCGTTGATAACGTCAGTAATTTCAATCAAACTATGATTACGTAAGTATGTAGGCTGGACTAAGATAAATATAGTTAGCGAGATAAATAAAACTAAACCTTTGTAATAACTAATGAGTGTTTTATAGAAACTTGAGAGGTGGAAGCATAAAGTAAACACTTTTAGTTCGGAAGTTAATGGTTACAAAACTTGGGAAGACACAAAATTTTAAGACACATCTAGTAAATAAATAACAAAATGTTCTTGTGGTTGTTGTGAGTGAAGTAGAAGGAAATGTGAAGAGAAGAGAAGAAAATGAAAGAGAAGGAAAGGAAAGTTTGTTTGCTTTGGTTGTCGGCGGGTGTTGTTCCGGCTGTACAATTAATTAAACTCGAATTAATATTAATGGCCTCATATCTTTGCGAATGCAAAATAGACGAGAGAAAATCTGCCTGAATGTTTAACCTAGGCCACCAACTATACAATAATTTATTGTTAAATACACATAACCTAAAAATGTTGTAATTCCTTTACAATGTTTTGTTAAGCTATGCATTGCAAACAAAATATCGATATTGGGGTTATTTCATGAAATTCAAGCACTCGATCGTACAACGGTATTTATCCTTTGCACATGTTCTAGCTCCAGCGTCAACGATGCGCATACCGGAACTGGAAGTTCCGCCTCGTCAACGTTTGCCTGAACATCATACCAACACTCGACTCCTGCTGACTCTTGTCTGTCCTGTGTTGAGCGAGCTATCGATTTCATGCATTTTTTATGATCTTTTCAAAGGTTTTATATTGGCAACTTTTTCGGGTTAACATTTCATTCATCTCATAGACTTTATTATGATAATCTGGGAGTAGAAATAATGTTCATTAGCAATTGGAAAAACTGATTTGGTTTCATTTCCATATGATTTAATCTGTTCTGCGTTACCGTAATTGGCGGCTTAATCATTATGCCTCGTCCGGACTGTTTTATTAGAGCGTAATTCGATTAATTAAGGCTTTCATTCAGGGTGGTGCGGATGTGCCTCGTCGAAGCGTCTCGGATTAACAACATCCCCCGACATCGGCATTAAGCTTGTAACTCGCTCTTGTTGAATGGACGACCATCGCAGTCAATCTCCAGGTTTCAATCCGAATCCCTCGATTGTTTCTTTTCTTTGTTGATATCTCCACAAAGTAATTAATTATTACCTTCATGTATTATATAGTGAGCTAGCTAGCTACCGAGCTACCTAGCTGGCTCCATTGATTTTTTTCTTGAGGAAAGGATCATTAAAATAAGGGTAGGAGGGTAAGGGACAAAGTGAATATGATTATGCGGACTGCGCAAGAAAGACTCGTAGCGACGCCGACTGCAATCCGGTTAGGCACTCACCGGAATCCTGCTCGCGCGCGTATCCGCTCACGTCGACCGGTTCGTTATTCATGACGAGGTCCTTGAAGCAACCGACGAAGCCCTGCTGCAGGACGGCGGTCCATAAGCCGCTCGGCACCGGCACGTCGGTGAACGGGGGGCCCAGTCCTCCCACGTACAGATTACCGTCCAGCTCCAGACTGGTTGATCCTTCTGGAATAGAAATAGAAGTGCCGCATTACGGATTTAGTTTGTTTCCGGAGGGGCTCGAAGAAGGCTGAAGTAACTGAAAGACACAAGCCTCCATTGCTTTCAAGAAGGACAAAGTATTTTCCTTCATTTTTTTTTAAAGTTTTTTGGTATGAGGTAACCCTACGAGATTCCAACATTTTTATAAATGCTTCCAAGAGTTAAGGACGACGACTATTACTCACCAGCTGTCTTGAAATCGGTGTGGAAGCCTTCTACGGTGATCCGTGCGTCGCGACCCACTCTTCTAAAGGCTACCTCGTGCCATTTCCCGTCGTCGATCCGCCGTCGCGAGGCGCGTTGCTTCGAAGGTCCTGCACCTAAATCTAGATGGACGTAGATATGACCATTGTACACTTCAATTGCGAAGAGGTCAGCCTTAAAGCAGAAATGGTTAAGGTAAAGAGTGAAAAAGTAATGAGAGCAATAGGCTGTTTTACCCTAGGAGGTCTCACTCCTCCATTGAAAAGGATCAATCCATTTGCTTCGTTCGTCCTGAATTTGAATGAAATACTTCCACTTTTTTTCGCGTTCCAAGCAGGCAATACCTGAAAGAATTAGAAATTTTTAGATGGACACTCTGTATGTTTGTTACAAAGAAAAAATATTTTTATGTGAAACTAAGGAAGTTGAAGAATAATATGGGGAGGAGGATTTGGGAAGGGAGAAAATAGGTTAAACGAGCGTTATCTTTTATTTCCTCGTTTTTCGCTTTTTGCCCAGTTTTTCACCAACATTTTTCTCTTTATGAGTTTGCTTTGAAAGCGGGGGCAAGCGCGTGCCATTGAAGTCAAAGCTGAGGAAGATAAAAAGCGCGTCGAATATCTATCTCGTGGCAAACACCACGAGGAGAACACACCAGAAAGGAAATAATTCTGCGAGCTCGGCTGAGTTCTTTGTGTCGATGCATCAAAGCGGCGGTAGCAGTGGCAGTGCCGGCGAAGAAGCAACGGCAGCCCGAAAGCGAAAGACTTCCGCATTGTATTACGGCAAATTGCATCTGCGTCTAATAACAGTTCTGTAGAGACATTCCACTCTGAACGCAGCAGTCGAAGACAACGAAATTAAATGTTTCGTGTTTAACGGTTCAACGATTTATTTTTAAAGTAGAAAATAATTTTAGAAAAATAAATGAAATTTTAAAAGCCCTGGTCTTATAGATTGATTGTTGTTATTGTATGAAATCTCTGGCTTTCTGAAAATCTGGTGGGCTATGACTTTTTCAATTGTTGGCCGTGGTTGCAAAAGGGGAGAAACCGGCCATACTGGCAAAACCAATTTTTGGCAATGTGGAATGAGTATGAAAAGGGGAAAAAGGTGTGCAAAATGTGCATGCTTACCAAATGCGATTCGCGCGTCGTGAATGTAATTGGATCATGCGTCTCGCCCGAGGGGCATTTGTATTCCAGTCGGCCGACGACCTGAATCAGATCGTTGCCGCTTCGTCCCAGTTCCAAGAGGTTCAGCCGTAGCGTGTCTGCCACAAACTCCACCTGCAAAAACAATTCAACTGTACGTACAATACAACTGAATTTTACTATAAACATCAATTGCAAAGCAAGTTTGCAGTTGTTTTAGGCTGCCATTTTGTTCGAATTGATCCCTATCGGCAGCTTTTAGTTTTTACTAAATGCTGATGATTTTTAACTCTTGAGGACTTACTTTTCGCATACATCCGACGTAATTTGTATGCACACGGGATCCAGGTAACGAACGCACATTGATGCTGCCGCCTACATATAAGCGACTGGAGGAAAGCATGGTGAATTTCCCGGCGATGTGCGAGTGATCCGCATAGACACCGTCCACCACCGCCGACAGCTGCAACAAACAATCATCTTGTTCAGTAAACAGGTAATAGCATTCGGTTAGGTGTATTTCAATCATGGCAAACACCCACTGGAGAGCGAGTGTCTTGTTTTGGAAATGTGATAGGTAGGCAATTTCAGTACATTTGTCGCTTGTCAAACGGTCGATTGCGCGTAGGACACATATTGCTGTCATGAATAAATTTCGATTTTTAATCAATAATTTTGGTAAACTTTAACCCTTACCTAACTTTACTTAACTTAATTTAACTCATGTTTAACAAATGCATTTAAAATTGAACACATTCGTTAAATTATATTCTACTGGTTGCACTCTAGCAATATTATGCTGATATAAACGATAATAACTAAATGTGGAAGTTGTAGCAGTGAATAGATGAAGGAAATGCATAAAATTGTTGGAAATGCATGGCGCGAGGCAGCTCGCGGCAGGGCGTTGATGAACCCACGCCACAGATCGTTTTGTCGAACGCGGAACCCTCGCAGGATAACGTTGGATAACGCCGAGCTAACTGATCGCCGCAATTATGCCAAATTGGTTTCTCTAACTGCGCGCCAACATGCGAACTTGCTATGGCGTGCTTCTGTCATTACGACTGTTTATTTAAAAATACACCACAGCTAAAAGTAAATAAGAACAATGCTCAAACAAAAAAAAAAACGAAATATGAAAGGAGCATTGCTAACCAGAAAAAAATAACGAAGAAGGGGAGTAAAGTACTGTATGATTTTTTTTAATGTTATTTGTTTTATTCTCAAGTAAAAATTGTCTATGTACTTTTGGCATTATATATAAGAACTGCGGAAAAAATGTTTTGCTAAAAATCTTATAATTAACTTTAACCGAATGTTAATAAAATAAAACTATTTTTTGTACATCTTGTGCACCTGAAATTTAGTTATTGCAGCACTAAGTACGGGAAATAAGCTAAAAATGACATGTCTAAAAAATTCGCGCTATCATATAAGTAATACTATCGTTGCAGCTGGCAGTACTCACAGCCACCTGCAATATCAGCTGCGATGCCTGTAGGTACATGTGTAGTACATGACTGCCATATATTTCAGTAACATGGGAAATTTCTGTAGATACATATATCAAAAATTTTGAGGAGAAGAAACAATTAGGAAATCTTTGCTTAGAGATGAGCCGATTGGTTTTAGACTCGTGCAAGCAAAAGTAACGCAATGAGATCGTAGGTAGTCGTGACTGCTGCTAAGTGCGCTAGTAAAACACAGGCGCATGTTACTGCGCATGTACGTCTAAAGCCCGTGGATTGTGCGGGGCTGCTATTCTATTACCTATTCGCTTACTTCAAGTCACATTTCCACACTAGTTGTCTAGCTTCCACAGAAAATTTGTTTGCAATCTTGCCAGGTTGCTAGTAGTATCATGTTGCGACGCGCGCCAGATGGATACAACAGACCCTTGACGAGCGGCGAGGTCGACGCTGATGGGCTACCAGCAAGCTTAGGTATAGCTTTGCATACTAGCTCAAGCGGTAGCACACAGAGCCGTATAATGGTCGATTAGTACATTTCAATATCTATTACATGCATCAATTGTAGGAATCGACCTTCGTATGGCTCTGTGAGCGCCACCACTCTTGTCGAGGGTCTGTTGTGCCGAGTTGGCGCGCGTCGCAACAGGATACCGCTTACAACCTGGCAAGATTGCAAAAAGTTTTTTGGTGGAAGCTAGATAATTAGTGTGCAAATGTTGCTTGGAGCAAGCGAATATGTAAGAGAATAGCAGCCCCGCACAACCCGCAAAACCAGCTTTGCCGTTGCGCTAGATTTGGGGCGGCCTTAAAGAAACGATGACAAGAAACATTCTTGATCTTGAGGTATTATTAATTGAATTCTTTCCTTTTAAATAATAAATCTCTCTCTTGCGCTCTCGGTCTCGTTTCGGCCAGTTCGCTGGAGGGTGTTGTCGAATCGAGTGAGCTCAGTACGAGCCTCGAAAATTTGGTCCAAGCGCAGGGTTTGATCTCCACTGGCAGATTCACCCTGCCGCTCTCCGCCATTCGGCGCCAACACAAGCGAACCAGGTGAATGACGTACATACGATTTTTTAGTTCTTTCTTTAGTGTTATTATTATTAATAATCATAGTTGTTTTATTATTATTACAGTAGTTCGTTCATTCTAGTTCACAGTATACATAATATAGAACAATCAATCGTTGTTATTATTATGCATCTTATATATATATATATATATCTATCTCTCATCTTCGCACCGTATGTAGTAGTTGTAGCTGCTTTCTTATCAGCTCTTCTTCCTTACATCTATTCGACAGGTTTCCTTCGTCAAAATCACATTACTACCATACCAACTACTCAGAATACATCAAATATCATGCTAATATCATCACAGCGAATGGTTTATGATGTCACTGATACCATATCTTTGTTTGATGTTTCTTAGTTCTTCGCCGGATAGCTTAAACGCAGAAAGGAATGAAGCGAAAAGCACAGGAGTTTCAGCATCGCCGACTGCATTGTATAAGCTGATTGTACCACTTCTCAGATGCGAAGTTTCTGATGTTCGTACTGCGGCTGTGAATGCACTCGGCAATTGCAATAGTGATGCTCTAAAGTAAGTTGTTCTCATATATGTATTTGTCTTTCATTTATTCAACGATACAATATCTTAATAGGGATCTAATGGAGGAGCTTGTTCCTCTTATCCGGGAATCAGTAGATCGGAAACAAGAGAATGTCCGTAGAAGACGTAGACGCGACATACTGCGATTGCAGCTCATCAAAGTGTTTGATCTCATTGCTGAATATGGTACGTTTGGGGTGAGTGCTTGCGTCATTGACAGAACCACTCTGCATCCTACTTTTGTCGAATACATGGACGGAGCGCGGTTGTATTTGGAGTCTGAACCAGACAAGAATACTGCCTACATTCGGGAAATTGTGCAATACTTTTGCGCGTTTATTAGAAAGATGATTAAAAGCTTCAGTTGTAAGTTATATTGGATTAATGCAATGGTTCTATTTAATGTACAATTCCATTGGGATTTTCTTTTGCGTAGTGGAAATCTGTCAGTTGTTGCTGAAAAAAGATTTGCGGAAGAAGCTCTTCATGCTTTTCTCCACCTGGTCGGGTAGTTATGGCGCACCAATTCGTAAATGTGCTGTGACGGAAGCTGATCTGAGTAACAAAGATAAGAAAGTCAACGAATTCAATTTCTCGGTTTTGCAAGCTATGACAGCGTTGTTATGCTGTGGTCCTTGGTTCGATGAATTAGTACCTTCCGATGATAACATTTTCTTTAAATGGCTAGACATGATGCTTGACAGTCATGAAGAAATGGTTGGTATTTATATCATAAATTATTCTATTCTATTTATCTTTTTCATTTGTCTAATTCAATTGATTTAGGTTTACAATTTAGCTAAGGAAACGGTGGTGCTCTTATTGGAGTTTAATCCTGACAGCGAATTCTTGCTAGATTGGTGTGTGGACAGATGTTATACAGGAACGACTGCCGTTGCTGATGGATGCTTTTTTGCTATGGCTACAATATTTAGTACCAGGTGAATATTTAAATGTGGCAAAAAAAAAGTTGTAAGAATAAGCAATGTAGTGTGGTGTGTGTTTTACCGCATTTCATTGACATCGCAATCTTTTTTGTTTGTTTATGATGGCGATTTGTTTGTTTACAGGGAGTATCCTTGCGATCATTATACAGCCGTGATTAATGTGACGCTAATGAATACGGGATGTCCTCGACCGCTCGTTAGAGACACTGCGCTCCAGTTGTTACAACTCCTTGACAAGCGATTCTTCGGTACGGTCCGTCCATTGGCT
>JARJDU010031867.1:0-18068 GCA_030264695.1 Lissagria laeviuscula | reverse complement strand
TGCTCCCTGCAACTTGATCTTATTAAGTTCAGTCAAAGTTTGCCATTTCCAGTTTCCCAGGTTCTGTTTATTGGCATTTACTTATTTCGAAAGACTGAACTAATACATTCTGAAACTTGGCCTGAATTGAGCACATCTTTGGAATACATTGGGAAGTCTGGTGCCCAAAACTTGCACGATATAGAATTACCCAAACGGATGGAAAGCAGTTGGCAGTGTCAATGTTAACTTTGAAATTATAGCCGATTGACAAGATATATTCGAAATATACACGTCTATTTCGAGTGCGTGCGATTGATACGCGGCTTTCATTCATAAATGATGATTCTGTATTGCGTTTTTGAATTGAATATCAGCAAGTAGTCCAATGGCAAGCAATAAGCAAGCAGCATTTGCTGTGATGGTGTCTGATCCTGCTCACACCGCAAAGCGTTGCGTTAGCTAACCATCTAGCGTTCGCCCCCTTTTGGGAATTGGAAATGCTTGCCATATTCTTGATATCGAATTGATGCTTTTAGCTTTTCCAAATTGGTATTGCAACGTCTCCGTCTGCTTTTGCGTCGGCGTCAGCATCGCTAGAAACTAGTGCTAATGCCGTGTGGTTTAGATTACAAATAGCATTTGAATACGAACACATTTTCCCGCAAACTGTCAATATTCATTGACATGTTCCTCAGGGAAGGAGACATTATCGATATTGTTACGATAGTATTACGATATTATTAGACATTTACCCAACTTAATCTGACATTACTTAACCTCGGTCTAGCAAATAGAAAAAATCTTTGGTTCAAGATCAATCTGAGTTCAAATCTTATTTTATGTCATAATTACGTCAAGTTATAACACAAATTAAAAGTTAATTATATACAAGTTATGCAAATTACGTGATAACATTATAATGAGCTTAGTGCTTATTACTATATTGTGCTGAACTAATCTGGCTGCTTATCGATTAACACAGCATCCCCCGATTACACGTAACTATTTACATACTGAACGAACGAACGAATACTTGAAACAAATGCTTCCAAATTTATTGAGGTGCTCAACACCGAATCCGTATGTGTCGCGGATTAGCAGCAATCCATTTGTCGGTTAACTAAATTATTACACGTGGGCACAATAATCCAATTTACTTTTTGTTTGTTCTGCTTTCCTATATCCATGCAAATATATATGGATGTCACGTATCGCCAAATATGTCGATGATGTTTTATCCACGGAATTGCCTTAATTGCACGATGCATATTTAAATAACCCACAGCTACAACTGTTATATAAATTCAGTATGAAACCTCTACCTTTTTTTCTATCGATATGTTTTAATGTCAGTATGAAAATCAATGTTAGTAAGTCATAGTAATTTGCAATTTCCCTAATAAGTCTCCACATCGATAGATATTACCAATTACTTAGAATATATGAGAAATAAGTTTATGTGAAAAGTATAAACCTTCCTCAACTTCAAGAACACTCCACTTCAAGTCACAAAGTCACAAGTAGCATGCAAGTTTCCCGCTCATACCGGAAAAGTTATCATCTAGGACTGGAGGAGAACCCATCAAGAACCAAATATTAAATTATTAAACTGCTCATAACCGAATTCCTTAAGCCGAACTCAAAGTGAAGCCCTTATGCTTCACGTTCCTCTGAAACATTCGTCATTGCAGTTCCCGGAAGTCTGATCTTCTCAGTATTACATTATTCCATGACTTTAATGTCTGCTTATCACTGAATATCAAGTCCAGGTGGTTTTAATTTGTTTATGTAAAAAAAAATTTAATCTGCTCAAACTGTATTACATGAGTAATGATGGAAGAGGAGGCACGTTGTCAAAATCAGAAATGGGAACGTCTAGTGTTGGTTCTCGGGAGGGTTGGTTGCTTGCTTCCCTCTCGTTGCCATCTCATTTGCAATGCAAACGAGAAAACAGAACGCGTTGTTTCTATCTCTAATCATTACTGACACCTGTAACGGACAGATTAAAGCGCGTCGAACGCTGGGGCAATGCTGGAGATGTAGTGGTCGACGTGCTGTTGTAATTTATCACGCTCTATAGGCATCTGTCGTCGTTTTAATTACTCTGATCATATTAACTCTTTCATTGATACGAATTTAGTAAACACGTCTATGTCTGCTCGATAAAGTTTTTGTCCAAAGCTGTGTTAACCTACACATTAAGTTCAATGATAATTGAATTAGTGATGAAATTGTTCCAAATCGTGATTTATAACAATGATTATTGCGCATATTACAAAAATTATAATAGATTTTAAATTTGCCTTGAATATTTAATAATACTGTATATATATTTTGTAAACCTTTTTCTGTTTTATTTACTGGCAGAGTATAAAATATACTTCCAACGGTTTCAAAAGAAATCAAGGAAGTCCGGTGACAATCTCAGTAATATTTTGCCATTTTATCAAAAGCAGAAGGTTGAGCGTGAAATAATTCTTCGCTTGAATCCGGCTTTCTACGTTGAATCCGTGCGCTGCTTTTCCTGTTGAGGTGTGATGCCGGGAAGTGGAAAAGAAAATCTCGACGAGATAAAACAACGATAAAACAAAATACCAGAGTCCCGTTTGAGCTCGTCCAAAGTTTCCTTTCATTGTGCAGTGCAAGAATATGTTTGCTTACGAGTACAGTTAAAATACGGAAACGAAACTGTGAATTGAACAAGTTTTATGAACATTCTTTCGGAATTATAGCTCGAAGGTGGTGTGTGTCTGAGCCACACGCAAAAGTAAATCAGTTGCTGATAGCGTTGCTTTTTTAATTTTAGCAGAAGTTTTCATGTTTTTTTTATGTTTAGATCTGTTTTGGTGATAAACATTATTTTAGCTGTGAAATAAAATAAAATTAGGTTGAAACAAGGTTATTAATTAATTAATTAATTTATTTGCGTGTGTTTGTTAATATTTAAATAACTAAAGTTTACTTAATATAATTACTAACTAATTTGATTTTCTGGTGTTTCGGGAAAATTTTCAATTAATGTATTACTATAGGCAACTTATCCTACACCAATGACATTTCCTTATGTACTTTTCTGTATGAAGGGTTGTCTGCAGTTAAAGCTACATAATCAATAATAATTGCATTTAATATGAAGAATTAATTTATTGCAAATACAAACGCATGGAATTTACCAAAAACACAATCAAATCCATTTTATGCCTATTCTTTCATGTATAATGAAAACAACTTTCCAACCTACTCACACTTGGAAAACTTTTTCTATAAAAACACCAAAAGAAATTTCCATCTTCCCTCCGACGACGTTATTATTATTCCGCGATGTTATTATTTCTGCAAAACGCAGGCAGTTTGACCTTCCACTCGAGGTGGCCAAAGTAAAAAAAAACGAAATATTCAAATAGGTTACATACATATTCAGTAGGAAACTCCTCTGGATCGGTCAGTTTTCCATGCTTTGCTGTTAGTGCCGTTAGTGGGTTTTACACACATAAAGAGTCAGTTACGACGGAAACATTTCACTGCCAGATAGTACTGCCAGCCCGATACCACAATATATACACAGAACCGAGGAATAACTACAAACGCGTGTCTCAAATTTTTCGTTGGGCGTTACAGAAGAAATTACATGAACGAAGGCAAATTCATGTAGCTGCCACATTGAGGTAACTCTCCCTTTCCACTCGGTGTGCTTTTGGCGTTCACGTCTTTTTCGCCGAGCAGCTTTTCTTCCACAGAATAAGCATAAATATTCGAGACCTTCTTTCACTTTTATATGCTGCGGAATAGGATTGTGGGTGGCCAGCAAAGACAGAGAACGAACGTTGTAATTCCCTTAGGTTACCTACCTTTCGTCCTGTTCTGTACCTTGTTCCGTCTGGTTGTTCTCCATTCTATACAATCGTCATGGATTTCAGTTGTGAGTTACGTTGTTCCTTTATACTCTAGGTGTATAACTAGGTTGTACTTCTTTAAATTGTGTATGCGGAAAGTTCAAGGCTTGCATTGTGAACGAACAAATTTCGTTCACGTTGATATTCCAATGTTTCTAGTTGGAAAGGGGAAGTTTAGGTGAAAGTGTGAATGGCACCAATGTCTACCTATGCCCTAGGGCAATATATTTTTCAGTCAAGTCATTTATATAGCAACAACTATGATGCTTATTAGAAACAATCTTCATTTCTTTTTCTTAGTTAGTCTGGTATTAAACATGGCGTATCAATCGATACCCGTAGATTTTGAATGGTTTCGGTCTAGCCGGATTTTAGATAAAGCTGGGTAAGGTTATATTATATACAAAGCAAATACAAAGCTACACTAAAATATCGTGCTCACAATAATGAATTCCATCGATTAAGCAACCATTACCTCAGATTCGGATAATACAAAGTTTGGACTTTCATATTCTTGGATAGAAAACCTTCATACAAACATCAAGATGTCTAATTCGGGAATTTAATTAAAACGAAGACATGCAACTTAGTTCGTCGTTTTCCATTTCTATTTTATGCTTACGCCGTTTGACTTGAAGCAACGGTGATGATAAAGTGGAGGTAGTTTGAGGTGAACGCAGTCAGGTATCGACCAAGGTCAGCTACTAGTCGCCATTGCCACCACCCTGGTTCAGTCTGACGTGATGTAATATAAGGTGGTGGTTGCGTGCCTCACGTGATGTCACGATCTAATTCAAGAGTCTCGTCTAGGAATAGCAAAAGCACTACCAAACATTCATTTCTTTGGAACAATCAAATTTGTCGATATATTTCCAAATTGTTCATAGCAATAGAAAAATCACTAGGTTATCAAAGCATGCCACGTTTGTCAGCAAGCTTATTAGTTATGCTCTGCCAAGAGTGTGGTTTACCCATTCATAATAGAGTTTAATTACGCGGGGCTTGCACGTGCATCGAGTGGGTGATTTTAGAATTGTGTTACAGTGTTATCCGCTCTGCTCCAATGCTGCACAAAGGGGATGGTTATTACTGGTAGATGCGAGGGAATGAAACCGGAATACAACATTCGGCTGAAGCAGAATGAGGAACAAGCAGACTGACTGCACCAAGTGCGCGAAGGCGTTGTAGATGAAAGCAGATGCGAATGTCGGCGAATGTAATACACGATTTTAGAAATGCAATTAGCTTTCGAAGCTTGTTACCCGCGGTCGTCCGATGTGCTTGCATTCATTGAGCTATATTCCCATATACAATAGCATATTTAGATGAAGGGAGGAGAACCAGTGAATGTTTTTGTGCACTTTTCATTTGTGCTTGACTCACAAATTATGAAGAACGTAATTTGATCATTTCGGTTGGTCAGCCTGCATGAAAAAGCTTTGGACATTTGGACATTTCGGCAGTTCGACAATTTGAGCCTTGACTCAGTAAATGTAATTAACACTGCCTGCCAAAATGTTTTTCTAGAACGCAAAGCAAATAAAAAAGAAAACTTTTTCCAGCTGTTGCTTCTCTAGTGATTTAATACATATGGGATTTTGGTTTCGTGGTTGTTCAGAGTTGCGTGATCAAGCTTCAATGATGCAAACCACACTTTTCATTCCGGAGAAGATTGGGTTACCAGCGGGAAAGAAATTAAACTATTTCCATTAAGGCTGCCGAGCTGTAGAGCCGCGGAGAGTCTCTAGTTGATTGCTACAATAAAAAAACGAATGCCCATGAACCCGAGTTAAAAAAGCAAATTTTAGATAAACACCCCCATGCGCCACCCCAGCATCGCTCCAATAAATCCAGCGGCTTTTCTTGCTTCCTTGGTAAACTGAGTGTGATTGTGCAAAGAAGTACGGAAGCGCACCGCACCGCTCGAGTTTCCTCGTTTGTGGTTTTTCTTCGTCAGAGTTGAACGCGCCTCGCCACTGGAAGAGTTTGCAGTCGGAGCGGAAAACGTTAGGGACTTATATTCGAATATAAAGCCATGTGTGAAGCGAACCGGTGATATATGGCCCCGGGTGGTTAAATTAGGCTGATTTCCTTTCTCGTAGAAAGTCTTGAATTCAGGTTTATTTTCATGTAGAAAGGAATCATTTATGTTTATGAATGAACACTTTAAATGGAATTACAGATTGATAAGAGTATTGTGAAAGTTTTAATGTAAATGCCAACAGATTGAGTAGTATTAGGTTAGACTTCTTAAGGCCGGTTTGTGTGCCATTTAGTCGCTATTTTTGTTTTTGTTTTCTGCCTAGTACACGGACAGTAGAATAGGGAGAAACAATAAAAGGGCATTCTTCTTTCTACTTATTCCACTATCCGTGCCCTAGAAAACAGCCACAAAATAAAGACTAGACGGCCAACAAAAGGGCCTTGACCGCGTTCTGAACAGGCCCATTGGAATTTGCAGATGTTATACAATAATACTATCATAATGTGGACTTTATTAGGTAAAAATCTATGTAATTAATAGTACTTATTAAACTTACATTGTTAGTGACACTGATGCTAATTTTATTTGGAATTTTGTTGACAATTGTTCTGGTCAGTTAATTGCATACCATAAACAAATATTATTGTTAACCTATACATGAAACATTTACATAATGATTCACTATTTTGTTCTCGGACATTCACTGCCAACGCTTGCTTCGGTGAAAACATATGGGTCATATTCTAAATAAAAATCTGACTTTCAACCCATGCAATGTCATCAACCTATTCATATCCCAGTTTATTATAAGATACAATTTTTTATTGCAACATATGTTTATGTCCGCGACAAAATTAATTTCTCACACAAATTTCCATCTCCTCGATCATCACTTGTTTGCTTTGAGGTTTATCCAAGCTGCTGCGTTTATTTGCGAACACGTTTTGAAACATTTCCGTTAGTTTTTCCAAGTTGGCGCTAAAAGAACGATGACGTAAATAACACGATTCCCACAGCATGTGCACACTGCGGCGCGGTGAAATATTACCTGACGTCCTCACCCACGGGATCCGCATTTTCCACAGTGTCGGCCTCCGCGGAAACATTTGGCGCAACCGCCGGCACTTCATTCGATGAGCCTGGCTGCACCACCGATCCTCGTCCGATTTCCATACCGGCGCACATCGTTAAAATGCGCACGGCCGTATTGTTAAAATAGTACGGGTCGCTGAAGGAGCGGTCAAGATCATTCAATAATCGGTAAATGCTAGCATACTCGTCCTCTGCACGTCCTACGATTGCTATCGAATTGAGTACGGTACCACCTCTTCCGGCATTCATGCTTCCCAAATGTTTGATCGCCATCAGGGTGCTACAAATCAGCGAGTTCTGGAAAAATTTACCTCACGTAAAATGCTAGTAGGTACAACAAAAGCTACTTTTTACTTAAAATCGTAAATAAAATCAACATTGAAGCTTACAATATGTGCGGTGATCACGTCTTCCCATACGTCGTTATCGTTAATCTCCTTGTAGTTCACTACGACTTGGACTTTTTTCCTTGTACATTTAAGCGCCTCCACATATATTACTGCGAACATCCATCGTTAGCTCACGATCTCGTTCGTACCCGGAAGAAGATCAGTTTGCCATAATCGAATCAGTTGCTGCTTAGTACTTACCCTCGAGGTCTTCAATTTTGGTTAGGTCGCCATTGCAATGAGACAATCTGGAATCAGACAAACCTAGCGTTTCCAGACAATTCCCCATTGAGTTGGCTATCACAAGCGCCTGCAGGATCAAACCAAAATTAAAGACGAATCAAGTCAATCTTGATTTATTGCATAATATAGTAATGCTACTCACCTTAACATTTTGCTGTAAAAGCAGCTCTATAAGAGGTCTACTTCGATTGGTAATATTGCCACAAAATAAAATCGACTTTGATTTCAGGTTCATCTTTTTTGTATTCATTATAGTAATTATTGCCAAATCACACTGGAGTTCTGTTGTGTAAGGAAGTCCACTAAGTACTGGAAGTAATTCGTATGTATTATACTTTAGCCTTCTCGCTGGCCTAGCTCGGCTTAGTGATGACCGCAGTGTCATAGCATGTAGTATATGCTAGTGGAAGCTTGTATCAACAGTAAGGTCAAGCACGTGAACTCCGACGAACTATTATCATTATCATTCACTATTCGAATTTCTTCATTGTCGAACTACCACTCTCTGCGGGTAATGCAAGCACTGCGCTTTGTCAATGCGGTTTGTTTAGAGTTGGTAATCTATTCCGCTGCAAGTTTACGACGTCGGCGTCGTTTCGTATGCAGTGACAATCGCGCTACTGTTTACTTCCTTATAAAGAGCGTCATTAAAATTTCATAGTAGCTCACGTATTATTTCATTGTTTGAGGCGTTTATGTGTTCAAAGTTTGTGTGAGTTTGCTAGTTATATTCTAGAAGTATTATTTTTTTAGTTTTGTCAGCTTATTGTATTTTAGAAAAATAAATTTTAATTTTATTAATATAATCTGTAAAAAAATTCAGTTTTTATTAAACGGGGGACTAAATCTTGGCGGTTTAAAAATCCGCTCTTTTTATTAGAAATAAAGTAAACACTCTGTGATTTTGGTTGGTTGTTGCGCAACATTTTTTTATTAATATATTTTTTTTTCATCGCTTGGTAGCTGCATCCGTGGACTACCTCTAGGATGTTTTTTTCTCGCTGGCTTCATGGTTTGCTAAAAATTGGTAACTCGTATAACAACCGGATTTCTAAAAACCTAAGTTTTTTTCAAAATTTGAAATTAATATTTTTGGACGGAAAATGTAAATAAAAAGTAAAATATTTGCCTACAATTCAACCAATAGTCATAAAAACTCCTATGCCATATAATAAAAAAATAATTTCTACATTATGAACGCAAACAATCGGAAGTAAAAAAAAAAGAAAGAGAAGATAATGTTTTTTTCTCTAATTTTGCTCCAAAGTTATATCAAAATATCATTTTACTACATTAATGAAAAGGCAAAAACAAAGTAAGTAGCTGGGTTTAGTCCCTCTTAAAGTTAAATTTGTTATTAAATATCTAAGGGGGCTGCTCACAAGATTGTTATTAATGTTATTCAGCTTATTAATTATCATAATATCAATAATAAGGATATATTATTTATTATTTTATTTAAAAAAAATTCATAATTAAATTAAAGTATATAAATATATTCTAAACAAATTAATATATATTTCATACATATGAATTACCAACTAACACCCAAAACGCGGTCAACGGTTGGCCTTTATTAGGCAATACGTTGGCAAAGCGATGTATGAAAAAATCGTTGCCGGCTAAACGGCAGCTTGATATTACAAAACTTTCGTTAGCGGTATACATTTTCTATAGCGGCAATATAGCGGAACGATGCTGGCAGTAACCACTGGCCACTTATCATCCGTCAACGTATTTTTGTTTTCTTCCTTCCGCTTTTTTCACGTTGTGCCACCGTTTCAAGATGGTCGATCTTGAAACGGTGGCACAACGTGAAAAATGCGGAAGGAAGAAGACGTTGGCTCGCCCGGTGGCCACCGTATCTGTGTTGGCTTTAATCTCTTATTTCTTAATCCTCAGAAGTAATAAATCAAACGCTAAATTATGAATATTATGAAGCTCAACTTTGAGAAATTGCTCGTTTAACTAACTAATTTCAATTCTCTAGTTCCTCTTAATCTGTTTATTTTTTCACTACAAACTTAGGCTATGGTGGAAAGTTTACAAATGAAATGTAAAAAGCTTGATGGTAGGCGTTCAAGCTGCACCCATTCTTTTTCATTCCATAGACTGTTAGGTCAGACCCCACAGTATTAATTTTAAATATTCATTCCGTCCTATTTCTGCGTTCCCACGATTTGTATTGCAAGATTTATGTCCGCATTGGAAAAAAGTCTAATAGATAAAAAAAAAGAAATCGCCATCACGCGAAAATCTCTACTCCAGCTGTTCATCCATGTTTCGTTAACCTAACTTTGCGATTTTTTCTGTGGTATTTTTTGGCTCAATATTGATCCCTAGTTGTATACTATAGCATTACCGATGTTAATGCTTTGATCCTGTGTTTTTCCTTTTGGATATAGTGCGTATTTCCGCCAGTATACTGCTCGCATTTCCTCGACTGACACCACCGGACATTACTCAACGTCTTATAGCTTGAACCCAAAATTTATAAAATTGGCGGAAATAGCAATTGCATAAATCAAAACGTCGAATATATTCAAATTGATCTATGAGTATGTTTGCTCCTGTGATATTGATATTGAGATTTATTTATTTGATTTTAAAAGATGTCAATCTTTGCAACATAACGCAATTCTAAAATTGACTTTATAGCATCATATTTATCTAAAATTTAGTTAATATTTTTGAAACAGCTTCAAAATTACATCTGAGAGAATTCTATTTGCTTCCTGTCCAAATAGATAATCTGCATGAGAATATGGTCCAGGCAATTTAAACTTGAATTTCAGATTTTTGAGTTTCCCGCTTATGCGATGCACATCCTGAAATAAAAGTAATAAAAGTATATGTAAGTAAAATGCTTCGACTACTATAAACCCTGAAATGTTTGTTGGTAGTTTTACATTACTTGATAAATCCAACGAAATTTAGTGGGTAGCAGTTAATAGAATTAACTTACTTCGCCGAATGGCAGGAAACTATTCCCGATCAACATCTCCAGAGTAAATTTATCCTAAATTTCGGGTTCTGAGTATATATGAATTATGTACAATACCAACAGACGTTTCCGTAATGATTTATAAACGTAAAGTGGATGTTATTCTTGTGTATTGTATGCATTAAGTCAAAGTTGTTGGCAGGAGGCCAAAGTCATTGCCGAACGATCTCGTAAATATTTGTCTTACGAATTCGCGGGTAGGGAAACGCAAGTTGTTCGAATTTTAATTCAACAATCTGCATTCACACAAAAGAAAGATGTTTCACTCGTTTTGCACACATATTAAGTGGATTTGCATATTTTCTGCTGTTTATTTGTATGCGTTAACCAAATAGCTTTTGTGTTGATAGAACATGAATCCTTTATGTGTTTCCAAAAAACTTGAGGAAGGTTTAATTAAATTTGTTCTGTCCACATTTTATACAGTTAATGTAAACTATAATTTTTATTTTTAAAATAAGTTCATGATAAAAGTTATTCGTTTTTGATTAAAAAACGTTAAAAAATATGTAGTTTATGTGATAATTATTTTAGCACGTTTATTATGTGATTAGAATGAATACATAATTAGTAGTAGTAGTAGAAGCTTTAAATTACTTAGCACTTTATGATAAAACAAACAAAAAAAAACACGCGTTTACTACCAAAAAAAAGACTATTGTAAAGTCAATTATTTATCTGTCCCCCCCTGACTATTTGCCGAAGTAAATTGGTAAATCATCGTGACTCTTGGAAAATAAAAATTAACAATCGCCACTTATAAGTCTTAAAAAAATCATATAATGACTTTAACAATGGAATCAAATTATTTTATTTTCCATGAAATATTCTGACATTTAATCAACAATCTGAACTGAACGAAAACTTTCAGAATTTAGTGCTCAGTCTTTTGGGGATGTTAGTCCTTGAAGATTAGGGATAAAATTAATTTAAAGTTAAAATAATTGTTACTACTATAACTTTGATATTGACAAAGTTTCTACATGGTTGTAAAACAGATGTCCAATCTAAATAAACATCTTCCTCGACATTAAAGTTCCTTTGTTGTGTTTATTGTCACAAAAACAACATAAATAAATTCTTGTTAATTTGTTTTTCATATTATTATAATTTTACTGAATTTATTATTCCTATATACTAACTGCGAATAACAAATGGCATTGATCAATATTTTGAGTTCACTTACATCAGTGGTTGAAAGGAAGTCGTTGTCACTGTATACAAGAGCTGTTGGTAATTTAGTCCGAACATTGTATTTCGGAGGTTGGTGTTGTCCATAAATTCGCATGTTCAACATCTCTCCGTAGTCATATTTTCGAAATGAATCTGAATCGAATCAGATGTCAAAATATTTAATCTGGTGCGTCAAGGTATTGTAAACCTATAATAAATTTGCTTACCTGCAAGTTTATTTTGAACAAAATGTAAGAGCTGACGGCTTGACGAGCCAGCGGGAAAGCTACCCAAGATAAGTGGGATAAGCTCCTGGAGAATAAATAGAGTACAAATAATAAACTAAAAAATATATAATTTATAAACAAATACTGAAGGTTTTATCACTGCCTAATCGTATTTTATATCGACAATTTTTGAATATAAATTCAAACAGCAAGCAGTTTGCAATTTTCATCACGTGATCTTAAACACATTATGCTTAGTTATTTGATAATTGCCAATGAAATATAAATGCAATGCCGTCTTTAGGCATGGGCACTATGGGTAAATGCTGGGGGCACCACGCTAAGGAGGGGCATCATTAGGACCCGCATCAAAATATAGGTCAATTGTATATTGGATAGAGCTTTGAAAGACAATTCTTTTGCTTCGTAATAATTTGTACTTTGGTTGAGGTTTTTTTTAGTTATCGGCCAATAACCGTAAATTGGCTAAAAAGGGAGATTTTTATCATTTTCGGAGAGAAATATTATAGATAGAAAAACGGCTCCGTAAGCCGTAAGAAACGTAATTGTAAAGAACACCATTAGACACACATTTTGGTGTATGGACCATTTTTTTATTATTGTAAGTTTAGGAGTTTCATGTTTGCTCAAATTACCATTTTTGCGTTATCATATTGCACATGTACAGATGATATTTATACAAATGCCAATAATGAGGATCAATTATATATCTTTGGAGAGACATTTGAAAGATGATTCTTTTGGTATATAATACTTTGAACTTTGATTGGGGTTGTTTAGAGTTTCAGCCCAAAAACCGTAGAGAAGCCAAAAAAATTAGGTTTTTGCCTCTTTCAGGGAAAAATATTGTAGACCGAGAATTGGCTCTAATGTCGTTGCTAAGAGCGACTCAAAACTAGTACATGAAACATTTCTCTATAACTATTAGTTTAGGAGAACACGTACACATAATATTTCTACGAATGCTCATAATGTGGATCAATCATATTTTTTTGTGGATAGAGCTTTGAAATACGATTCTTTTGGCATATAATTCTTTGTACTTTGGTTGGAAATGTTTAGATTTATAAGCCAAAAACCGTAGAGAACTAAGGAAACTAAACTTTAAACGCGCCAAAAATAATTGTGATGGGGTGGAGGTCTCTACACTTAAGTCTTGCTTAGTGCCAACTGTGTTCTTAGGACTGCCCTTTATAAATATATAACAGAAATATTTCTTTAAGAAATTATTAAAATTACAATTATTTTATAAAATAGTATTGCACTCTATCTTAAAGAAAAAATTAATATTTTTACCTGGTTAATATCGTGGCTATATCCTGAATTAGTAGAAATTACCGCTTGACAGATGCGTTCAAATGGCATTCCTTTTTGGCATAAAAGGACGCAAGCTTGAGTTAATAGTTCTGTATGCGGAAATAACTCCACATAGTCAAAAGTATAAATCATCCACTACAAATATCCATATTTATTAAAAACTTAGTTTTTAATTTATTTAAATATTAGTATGAACTAAATCCTACTTTTACTGTACCTCAACGTACTTGTAGAACGTGGCAACTAACTGAGGTATCAATCCGGGCATAACTCCAGGATACGCAACTGGTGCCAATGCCACAAATAATTTAATTTTCTTTATATATTCAGGTCGTTCCGACGCCATTACAAACATAATAGTAGTACCTTGCGAATGCCCAACATAGTAAATTTTGTCATGTCCTGTGATCTGCCTAATATGGTCAATTTTTGCAGGAAGATCATAATAGCCTAGTTCATGTAAACTAAAATAATACATTTTTTATTATAAATATTTAATTATTAATTTAATAATATAATAATGTGATCAAAGAAATACAATAAAAATGCCATTTAAGACTTACCTAAACGCCCAAAATCGCGCCTCATTAGGATTATATTTAACATGTTTACGGCTCCAAGTGTTACCCCGATTGTTTCCCAACCAAACATCATATCCATTTTCAACTAGTTGGTATACCATACTGACATTTGGTCCCATTAGCACATAATCCTGAGCGCTTGAGAGAAACCCATGCATGATGAGAACCGGAGGATGCGAAGTACTATTATTATCACTTCTAACAGTGCCATGTGGTATGCGAAAAAGCGTTAGTAGATATCCGTCTGCCGTTTGAATCTGGTGCTCTTCCATAGGAAATTTATGTCGGGCAATTTGCTCCCGCTAAACACGCACAAAACATAGGTTAATAGACACAAAAAGAGTATTAATCAAAGTTATCAAGTTACTATGTTGAGTCCTTCCTCGGGATGGGTGCTTCTCTGTTCTAGTGGCACGTTAGCCGAAAGAAATTTGTACGCCAACAAAATGAGCGTGTTGTAGACGTGCTGGCCGACTGTAACCATCTTTTCACGCAGCGCAGGTGGGCTTGCGTTTTTTCTTTGAACAACTGATGAGCAGCTGATGCGAAATTACCTTTTCTATGGCGAGTCGCCCCACCATGAGAATCAATCTGTGATAAATCATCTGCATCCAATCGTCTTTTTTAATGTTAATAGTACATAGTAGTAATATAAAAGAAAATCATATAAGAAAATTTAAGAGAAAATGTGATTTCGGGAGAACTGTCCTCTGATACCATGCAAAGTGTCATATAAGATATTTCGAAAAATGTGTCAAGTACGGATTGCGCGGTTATTACTTACCACGACAAAGCTTTGAAGATTATAAGAGGCATAAAAATTTAAAAAAAGTTGAGCTTTGTCTTTTGCACTCTTAAAGATAAATTCCTATTGCAAAAAGTTTTTTCAAATAATTCTCAGAAAATGTAAATTTCATATACATTTTTAGAAAATAGCTGGAATTCTAGTTGTTCTAGTGGAATTAGTGTTATTTGAAAATGAGGAAATTTGCACTTATATTTAATTACCAAGGAAATTTGTCTAGGCAATTCGATTCAACTTCTAGATTAGCTAACAACTGAAATTTATGTATTCTAGAAAGAAATTCGAAGAAGACTTTCAACGTTTTGTTTTGTTTAGTTTTATATGGAAAGTCGACGTATATATTTTCCAAGAATGGAGGATAACACACGAGAAGCATGAAAATTTAACCTTTGGGGAGAACGGTTTTGCATTAAGCCCACGTAGAAATCGATGTATTGTGCCCGGAATCTGCAACTCCCAAATGGCTTGGCTGTAGTTTCAGAGTGGAAAAGCGTACGTGGCGTAGGTGGAAATATAAAGGGCGGCGAACACAAATTCTGATGAATAATTACATTTTGGGATGAATCGTTCTTTTTGTTTGTTTTTCTTTGCTACATATGCTTTGCTTAGACATGTAAAAGTTATATTTTATAGTTTTAAGGTAGGTAATCAATATTGATGGTGGTTTTGAATCAATTGCTTATTTTTTAAATATTATATTTTGAAAACTTGAAAGATTTGATGAAAATCAGTATAAGGGGATAATCAAATGGCTGATTTTGGGGCATAGTTTTATTTCACCAAATAAAATATTTATCCTTGGCCAGTGTTTTGTCATAAAAAGTAAAAATAATAGTTAACTACTATTAGACTCAGTTAATAGAGGTGTGCTATTTTTCATGCACAAATATTCGATGGCCGCATTTCCTACTATGGGAGTTGCCGGTGTAGTCTTAAATCTCTGATCTGACTCTGATTTTCTTTATTAATTTTTCTCAATTTAATGCTACACATAACACAATAGTAAGCCTCCCAACTGAGAAAAGTAAAAGAAAATTTGTATCATCAATTTCGGGTATTATAAATGGGAAACAGCAGCGCATGCGTAGAAGCCGCTACCAATAGTGATCTTGTAACAAGATGCTATTATAATAGTAATAATTATAGGAAAATGCGGTATAAAGAATAATCTAATTACTGGTTAGCTACTCATTTATAAATTTAAATACAACTAATATATAACAAGGTGAATAAACAATGGTAATTTAACACCATACAAGTGATTTTATCTATTCAAGGTTTATCGTTTAGGTAGACCGGTTACTGTTTACTTGGTATGATGTGAATGATATGTGCAAGCAATTTCATTACAAACACAAAGTTGCAATTAATGCAAGCCGCGTTCATTCTTTACAGCTGGTAATTTACCATTTCAAAGTGAAGCAACAATGCTTAATTGATTTTTACTGTTAACAATTTGCGAGCATTTGTTATCTGTCTTTAATCAAACAGATTAAGCATGACAATTTAAAATTTAGATAATTGTTTGGCATTTAACATGTAACTCAAGTATTTATTTTCGGAAATAAGAAATAAAAATGTTAAAAATAAATTGATAAAAACTAACAGCACAACTGCCAAACACAAATATACTGCATGATAAAGTGTTTAATGTCTGCAACAAATTAGAATTTTTAAGTTGAAAGTGGTCTCATTTTACAAAGTTACAGCTTCGTTGTTTAAAACCGCAGAAAGTTGAAATAAACACAATAGGAAAGAACATTTATTCCAATGCAATCCTATTTAAGCAAACAATTCATGTTCGCTGTCATTATCGTGTGGTTGGTGCAAGAGTAAAAGTCTGAAATTGATGAAAATTGAACATTTTTCAAAGGAAAAATCATTGTAGCTTTGAAACGAAACTAGATAAAGACACGTGTTTGATTCCAAAGGGTAAATCTCAGCGAGAACTACTTATTAGGCTTTGCACTTATATATATTATATCACCGCTTAAACGCAATTAATAGAAACACATGAAAGAAACGGGAAGGATTGTGTTCTTGCTCACAAATGGATTCGTTTTCTTTCGTACAATATGTGTGGGTGTACCTTTGATAGGACTAGTGTAAACAGACGAGCTCTTGTAAGACAGATAAGATATTAAGAATTTTGAGGTTATTTGGTAGAAAATAATTTTAGTTGGGACGTCGACAACTCCTGAAACTTACAACAATTGCAATAAAAGAAAGATTAAACCTAGCAAACTAAAATGGCGTTATCCACGATTGCAGGAGTATCTACAATGCTGCCTATCTCTTATTTTTTTCTAAGATCTTTGGAATATTACAGGAACGTGTCATAGAGGAAAATTATTGACTTTCACATATTGTGAAGAGAAGAATTTGCAAGAAAATATGTACATTTTATTACATCAAATAAAGTTCTTCGTTTTCCTACATTTTTTTTTTCAATTTCTTATGCTTACGTAAAACATAAAACTTATTTATACCTACAAATAGAAAATAAGCCATATTTTTCTCATAATAACGTTTTTTTTTTTTTGGTGTCTTGTTGCAGGTTCTACTGGGACCTCTGTATGCTGCTTCTATTAGTAGCGAATCTCATCATCCTGCCTGTAGCCATTAGTTTCTTTAACGATGATTTGAGTACGCGATGGATTGCCTTTAATTGTCTATCGGATACAATATTTCTTATAGATATCGTTGTCAATTTTAGAACAGGTAAGATATAATCTATTATATTAATTTAATCTCAATTCAAAATTATTTTGATTGGTTACTTTTATTGATCATGGAGTGCATTTAATGCGTTAAAACTGTTAAATGTTCTTGGAATTAAATTATCTGAAGAATTGTAATTTAAATTTGATTTTCTTTAAATTACATTATCAGTAGTTGGCAAATGCATGTAAGTAAATTGCGCGATAAATAAACAAATCATAAGTTTACAATGTACTCGTGGCTATAATAGAAGTAATCAAATGTAAGCAATATACTTGCATTTTTATGTTACAACTTGACGGGAGTGTATAATATAAAGTTTATTACAAAATAAATCAAGCGCACAAAATTTAGTGCGGTAGCGAAGTACTAACAGCATTAAATTGTATTGTACGAGTATGTACAGACTTATATATTTATAAATGTAATATATAAATAATACATATATAATTTCTATGATGGAATTTTAGGTATTATGCAGCAAGATAATGCGGAGCAGGTTATTCTCGACCCAAAGTTAATCGCCAAACATTACTTGAGGACCTGGTTTTTCCTGGACCTCATCTCGTCCATTCCTCTAGATTATATATTTCTAATATTTAACCAAGTAAGTGGGTTTTAAGAATATTGATATTG
>JARJDU010031826.1:0-13116 GCA_030264695.1 Lissagria laeviuscula | reverse complement strand
TTGCAAAAGTTGGTAATTACAAGATTGATGGACCCCGGTGCGTCTATTTGCTACCTAGTTGTTACGTCACTGTGTTATTGTTGTGCCGCTATATCAGTTGATATTCCAAGAAAATAATTTTCTTTAGGATGTCAACATGTTCCAGCTTTACGGCCATGTACATTTCGGTATATTTGTTCTGTAGTGTCGTAGGGAGGATGTTGCCATCTGGTAACAAGGCCTTTTGGTAATAATGCTATTTGAACATCATACGTTGTAGAATGAAGTAGAAATGTGTATAGCCCGCAAAAAAAGTGTTTATTTTAGATTTAAAGCACTTTATATTACATTTTGACTTTGGATGTTTTCTTAAGTATGATAAATTTCAAGTATCACCGGGTAGTGCCATTAAGTTGTCAGCGGGACATTAATAAGTTGGGCCTATTTTGCGCTATTGAAGTGCACTCCTTCCATTCTCTGGACTAACTTCGTCGACTTTGGAACAACTCGAACAACAAGTTGTTGCCTTATCTGAATGCTCTGTACTTTATTCCTTCTTCTTACGCCATTAAGCATATGAGAACGTTTAGTGTTTGTTTGTCCTATAGATTAAGTTTAAAGGAATTAAAATGTAAAGTTGTGAACATTAGTATTTAAGAGGACAACAGCATTTAAACTTCATTATAGCGATTCTGTAGGAAGAAGAATAATACAACAAAGAGTAAGTTGATTAAGAAACGTGCGAAGAAGAGCCAGACACGAAGCAAGCCAATCTATATAATAATAAAAATAGCAAGATGGAAAAACTGAAGGAGGAAACAATTATCAGTAAAGAATAAAACTAAAGTTGTATGTGTCGATACCGGAGTCAATACATACTAGACTTCTGCACTCACACTCGCACAAGTTCTGCTGCGTAAAATGTATGTGATCTGCGAACTTTTATTGCATAGCATAGATTAATCCTAGTACAGACACCCGACTCAATAATAATTGGTTTGGTTGATGTAAAAAATTGACGAGTTTTTATACAGAGGGCGCGCTTATCGATATGAATGCAAATCGTACGAGAATATTGAAAATATAAAATTTTTAAAGTTCTAAACCTCAACACAAAACAAACACATATGTGCATTTTAATGTGAACGGTCATCATCATTTTACATCAGAAATTGAAGACCCATTGAATATATAGTTTTGAGTGTAAATATTATGCTTAAGATAAAAAATCGATAACAATTTGAAAATTCCAATTTCTAATTCAATTAAATTTCAGTTTAATGTTGTTGCTGTTCATAAAACAGCACATCTATTTATTCTTCTGGAGGCCGGATTGGTATACTAATAATATTCAAAATGCAAAATGCCCAATATGCTTCAACTCAGCGAGAATAAAACTGAGTATCAATTAACATCACATTAAAAATTAACCAACATAATTCGCAAAATGCATTTTGCATTTCAAATCAGATAATATGCAAAGGGCGTCTTTGAATGCATGTTTGAATGCTACATAGAAATTTGAAGTAGTTGGCCATGACTTTGCAAGAATTCTCGACGTAAGCGCCCTCTGCATTTCAACTCGCAATTCGTCAGCAGCCAATCAGCATTGAGCACCAAATTTCCCTAGAGAGTTGAATATCTGTACTAGACGCATAGCTAAATAATCCGCGAGATCATTACGGTTGGCTTGCACAATAACAATTAAAAAGAGTCTAATCCACCTTAAAATAGATCCACATACAGAGGCGGCGTAAATATAAATACCATACACCCCCCCACCACCACCGCAAAGTTGTGCTCCCCCCAGTTGCGCATACCGCGAAAAAAGAGAGTTCTAACCTCAATAACGGTCGTTACTTCTTTTTTTCGCGTCATTTCCACTTCGAAATCAAGAAGCTTGTGACTAGTCACAGAAGCAAAACGCTCAGATTAAGTGTCGGTGTATTTTGTGCATTTGCGTCTGCATACGCAGTTACAACATACAATTTGTCGAATTCAATAAGTTATTATTATTAATTCAATCCAATTAAATTTATTTGAACCAAATCAGTTGAAAACCTAACCCTTAGCCATGTCGTCCACAAATCTGTCCGGTTTAGATAAACTCGTGTGCCCAGTCTGTAAGTATTATACGAATGGCGATCAAATTCAGTATATTAATTATATGATTTTAATCCAAATTAATAATTAGGTAAACTAGTGTTCGATGAGCTCCCGCCATTGCTGCACCACATGCGTACCCATCCTCCATCGCCACTAAGTACACCAGAGAATCAAGGTAAGTACTAAATAATAGCGTGCCTGATTCGTCTAACGAAATAAGCAAAGCGGCTATACACAAAACGATCTTCTCGAATTCGATAGGTAGCAGCAGAAAGCGCCCGATGGAACATGCCACGGATTCAGAGACTACAACATACTCATCAGAACCGGGTCCAGCTTTAGCATTTATTGAGAAAACACCAGATACTGAAACCAGAGCAGTTCTGGTAACAACAGAAACACCAACTTCAACACCTGATGGCGGCGATGGTAGAGAGCACATTTGTAAAGTGCGAATTTTACAAGCAGAGACGGTACATGACTATTGTTATTATTATTGCTTTAGATCCATTCATTGTCAACACTGTCAAAGAAACGCATTGCTGCTTTTAAATTCTTGAATGACTTTACTTTAAGTATGGTGTGCATCTTTTGTCTACAGTACGAGCAGCCAAACCAAACTCCTGGACACGAAGAAGCAAATGTAAGTAAAAATAAAACGTGGCAACCATGTCTGGATGGTTGATAGCCGAGCTGTAGCAAAGTTAGGCGACCCAGACACCCAGGGTGCTTGTTCTCGTCAGATTGCCAACTTTCTCTCCCTACCTGCAAATGATAGGTAATTGACGTGAATCCCCGTGTAAGCCAAACAACAAAGTCCGCACACAGCATACCGCAGCTTACACAGTCAGAATCCACTTCTTTTGATCGAAGACGACTTGCCTCTCATGGGGATATCTGGACGTAGATACAGCGCATCTCATGACCGCTCTTGGTGCGACTTATGCGTCTTATGACTAAGGTCCGGATTCCACGACCTTAGTACGATTGATCACTTAGCCCCGCTTCAAGCCTTTTAACACACCCCGCACATGCGTTTGCTTTGCTACATAATACACTTAGAACTAGCTATAATAAAGGGGCATCAGCTAATACTCGCAGTTTAGTCGTATTGCGTGTTTCACTCACTGGACCGGAATCAGGTTTTTCCCAGTTGGTATCAACCTTCGTCCGCACTAGTCGTTTCGGCCTGATTCGTATTTGCTCGCGTGTTGTCAGCGCTCAATGGTTTACTTATTCAAAAAGGGCATTCCTTACAGATGTAAGTAAGAAAATCGTAAATCCCTATGAACATATGCGTGAGTTACCAGGTACATCCATTTCATTCAACTGCCCTGTATTAGCTCCCGTGGTAAGTTTGAAATAACAAACAACTTCCCGGTTTTTTTAAATTAACATTTCATTCAGCACTCAAAGATATAAATACTAATGATAACTTTTCCGCAGGACGAACGTAACATCACTGATGTGTCAAATGAAGTCGAGGAGGAGAAAGGTATGGCTGGGTTGGACCCGGTAGCAAACGTGGAATGTCGGCTTGATGACTACGATGTAAGTTCTTCGGATAGTTCTTTGTCCGATAGTACGGACTCCTCGTCGGACAGTTCTTCGGAAACAAGCTCATCGTCGTCATCGGAAGCTGCTCCTCTGGGATTTGGAGGCCATTCAAATAAGGTACGAATAGTTGCTGCAGCAACTTGATATTTTCTCAATTGTTCCGTAATTATTACTGCTTATTGTTATTTTATGCTTAGGGCGGTCCGAATTAATTAAAAATGGCGAACGTCGGATGAGAAGAATGGAAAACTACTTCTTATCTTATTCAACATTTTCTATTCGAAAATATTTAAACACTACAAAAGTTAGTTGCTTACGTTAAGTTATCTCATGTTGCGTTTTTAAATTTCTTAATTGCAAAAAAAAATATCTTAGATTAGTAATGTTTCGTAGTTATAGATTGTTCGTTTCATTGTTCTGAAATTGTAAAATTTTCGAATTTTTTTAATTCTACTAAAATTTTAATGTTCTTTTAAATTCGAAAAGATTCTGAATAAAAACATGATGTATTGCTTTATTCAATATAAAACCATTAAAACTACAAAAATATTAATTAATTTCCTACCCAAAAATTTTAAAACATTAGAAAAATCTGTTGCTTACTGTATCGACGTTTTGTATTAGAAATTACTAAAAATCGACATTCAAATGATCATATAAATTGGAAAATTTAAAATATGTAAAAAATTGAATACTACATGTTAGAAAAATTATTTTTACGTATTGAAAGAAAAAAATGAGCGAAAGCGATTAGATAGATTCCGCAGCCAATTGACAAAATACAGAGTCGAGCAGAAGCAAGTTTTACGTTTGGTTTGCATGTTTATAACATAATTTAACAAAGAGAGAGAGAGAAAAAGAAAGAGAGAAAATAATATTTGTATATCGTAATATTGTTTCAGTACAATATTCTGATTTAATCATCTCCTCAATTGCCTTGTTAAGTTTAGTAAAATTAAACTAGCACTTTTTCTAAATTCAAAGCATTTAGCGAAATATTTATTCAACAAAAAACATAAAATTATGATGATGGCGTATTTCACTTCAATTATTTCGCAATAGAGATCCTACATTGCTCTCTCGACCCTATCTCAAGATCTCTGGCGCCATCCCCATCTCCTAGTAGCTCGAGTGAATGGTGTACGAGATGGCATTTCTTGCTGTTTTCGGATCATAGTTTTCGTTAAGTTTGCTTTATGGTAAAGCTTACTACATTTTCTAATGCATATATGATAAATATTGCACGAATTATTGTTGTATTTAAGAATGTTTTTTATAATTCTGTTCAACTGTCATGCGATACGATAAAATATTGCTTAAAAGAATATTAATATTTACGTTTTGATGAAGATTATTTTACTCTACTCGTCACTTCTGATATGATCCCCACTCTCAAAAACTGCCATGCCCATCTACGTAGTTTATGATGGCATGAGGACCAAAATATAAATTTGCGTTATTCTAAAATTTTTCAAATTTACAAATAAAACAAAAATATATATATAGTAACTTTTATATTAATAATTTGTTGAACGAAAGCCAAGCAAATTAAATTTATTAAAAACAATTAACTTATGGTTTGCTTCTGGCACACTTTTCGCTGATTTCGCCAAAGTTTATGCAACTTGGTAAGTATGTAAGCAAAAATCGCCCGAACATTTCGTGGGGAGATTAAGGTTACGAAAAGTTTGAAATTATAATTTAATTTTATTCGAGGCATACCAAAATTTATTCTCTCAGGTGCTACATTGAAGTATACTTCAACTTAGTTTATAAACTTTCCTGATCACGGTATAGTTAGTATTCTATTATATTGATTATTTGTATTTGTTATCGCCGTACTTACGTTTTATATTGAAATTACTCAAACAGCTAAATACGACCCCGATTTCTTGGCTTCATATAAAACTGCGTCGGAATAGAAGTTAAAACGATAAAATAGAAAATGAATGACAAAGATTGAAGTTAACGTTAAAAAGATGCAAATTACAAATAAACAAACTTAAGAGACAATTTACAACTTACAACAAATGACAAATACAAAGTGCAAGTTTCTTAATAATGCGCTGAACTTACTCTTTTGGATGATCGAGAAGAAGTGACGACTTCAAGGGTTGCGAGGAATTAGAAAAGGCACGGAGCAGTCTAGTAGGAAAGGGAAAATAAACGATGATTGGATAAGTAAGAAGGGAAGCTGGACAGTGATTGGATTTGAGATCAAATGGGATGGCCAACTTTCCCAGGGTGCAACAATTCTCAGTACCAACCGCCGCTTGTACCGACACCTCATTGTTAGGCACGTACAGCGGCTATTGCTGCTGATGTACCCTCGACTGGCCGTCACAAATAAACTATAAACTTAATATAACGCGATATAAACATAAACCTTAGCAAAATTTAACAAAATGCAATAGCAATACAATTGACATATGAAGTTATAAAATATTAGCAATAGGAAAGATGAGAAAAGCATAGCAATACGAAAATAACACAATGACACAAAACAAAAATATAGACATAAACTAACACTTAATGTTCGTCTTGCTTGACCTTGCACTAAGGGTGACGATACAGTATGTACATAAAATTTATAGAACCTATATATAGGCACCGAGATAATAATTTGTGCGCTGACAAATAGTGCTAACATTTTACAGTTACGAGACTGAAACCAACTAATTCACAAACACTAATTCGCGCAGTATTATGACGCGAACACCAAAAACATCCAAAATAATTTATTTTTTTACATTTTTTAAGTTGTGAAAATTAAGCAATTGCAACTAAATATTCACAAAAACCAACAAAAACAATAGATAGTTTATGTTTATAGATTATTTGTTTTATCGTATTTTTTTTGTTTGGAACGTTTTCAAAGGTTTTTAATTCTTCTAGAATGTAAATGTTCGATTAAATAAAATAAAATCTTCAGATTAAAACAAAACAACATTAATTGTTTCAAGGTACAGTTCGTTTTTATTATATGTAAATTGTTTTTAGACGCCAAGTCGTGCTTGCTCGGATCATAATCTGCAATTCAATTTTGTGACTATTTGATAACTATATGCATGCATGCGTGAGGAGTTCAAGATCTAATTTGCCTGCCGTGGGGATTGATCCGTGTCGACTGCGTTTGAACGCAGAGGCGCTTACCACAGCGCCACACATTCCCCTATTTCTGAATAAGAAAAAGGGTTGGTCGATGGGCTTGCAACCACCTATCCCTGTAATATGCAAATATATACTGTAAGACCATCGTGAGTAGTTTTGCTACATTTTAAATGTTCAATTGAAACTGCAGATTCATTTAAAACAAAATCCAAAAATATTAGTTGCTTTAAAGCAGGGATGTCCAAGACCTTTGTTACTTGTTACTGTGAGCCACATTGATAGAAAACTCCATTCTTGGGCCGCAAGTCAGTGGCAAAGCTGGTACCCAGTGCTGTCAGTAGCCCCCACCCCCATGAGTGTTATGAAAATTAAATACAAAGAAGTCTTAAGTCTCACAACGAATTCTACCAGCAATTACACATTAAATTGGTATAGACCTATGACAACTCCGAAAATGCATCTTCAATGCATCGTTCAATCATTCATAGGTTCAATATAATGTTTTCTGCTGCAACTAAAATTTTGAATTGGTAACGATTCTGCTTGAGATCATCACACAATAAAAAATACCAGTTACACTTACCTTTCCTTATCATTTCATCTAACACACTTATATGCATCACAGTTTCTAATAATGTTCAACACTTTTACGTGCTGTTCATCATTTATATTTACTGTAAATATTATATATTTAAATAGATGATTATTCTAAAAAAAACTTCGCATGAATTTTGTTCCTCGAATGTATTTTATTCTTTTTCAGCTTTAAAGATTCTTTACTTTTATATTAACGACTAGTATGACTCTAATATCGTTCTGAAGAGCGCCTCAAGACGTACATTTGGATATATGGACCATTTCTCTGTGACTATTAGTTTAGGGAGTTCTATTTTCGCTAGAATTTTGATTAAATTGCCATTTCTGCGCTCATGTACAGATAATATTTCAACAAACGCTCAAAATATGGATTAATCTTATATTGTACTTTGGTCAGGGATGTTTAGAGTTATAGGCCAAAAACCATAGAGAAGCCAATAAAGTAGGTTTTTATTATTTTCGGGGAGATACACTATAGACTGAGAAACGGTTCTATTGTGGATGCAATGACAGCCTCAGGACACACATTTTGGTATATGGACCATTTTCTACGATTGTTTTAAGAGTTACATTTTCGCTCAAAATTTTGTCAAATTGCCATTTCAACGAAATCATATCGCAGATATACAGACGATATTTCCACAAATGCTCATAATAGAGTCATTCTTATAACTTTAAATAGAGCATCGAAAGAGGATTTCTTTGGTATACAATACTTTGTCCTTTGGTCGGGGACGTTTAAAGTTATAGGCCAAAAACCGTAAAGAAGCCAACAAAGAGAAGTTTTTATCATTTTCAGGGAGATATACTAGAAACCAAGTAGCGGCTTCAATAACGTTGCAAAGAGCCAAAGCTGGCCTTCTCAAAAGATGAGCCCGCGTGCAGGAAACTCTTTGGGGCTTCTCAAATATTGGTCATATCTGAAAATATAGTAATGGTTTCATATTTGTTTGTGAGCTTCGCAGCAAATGCCCAATTTAACATAAAATTATAAACATTGCAAATTCAGTATCTAATGCAATTTACAAATGCGAAGAAGCGCGTGGTCGCGCAATTTGACTATCGCCAGAAACCCATACGCCAAATCAATTTGTACAATTCGCTACAATTCACTACCTCCGATTCTATCACCTCTAAATGGAACATAGAGGATTCCTTTGGTATACAAAACTTTGTACATTGGTCGGGAACGTTTAAAGTTATAGGCTAAGAACCGTAAAGGAGCCAACAAAGGAAGGTTTTTGTCATTTTCGGGGAGATATATTATAGACCGAGAGACGGCTCTAATGTCGATGCAAAGAGAGCCCCAGGACGCACATATTGTTAGTTTAAGAGTTTCATTTTGGCTCAAAATTTTGTCAAATTGCCATTTCTGCATAATCCCATCGCACACGTACAGATGAAACTTCCACAAATGCTCATAATATGGATCAATCGTATATCTTTGGATGAAGATTTGAAAGACAATTCATTTGATACTTTGTACTTTGATCGGGAATGTTTAGAGTTATAGACCAAAAACCATAAAGACCCAAAATAACAAGCATAGTTTATTATTTCTTCAATTCTAAAACAATTATTACCAATTATACATAATAAACAATTCAATATAACAATAATAATACAAAAATGCATGGCTAATTATTTATATCATAAAATACTTTATTTAAAATAAAAGAAAATGATATAATAAGCAAAATTAAAGCATTTAGTCGAAATATTTCTGCAGTTTTCCAGTATCATACAGGCGTTTCACATCAGATCCACCACCTAAGCATTCTCCCTTCACGAACACTCTTGGCACAGTTCTCTCCCCAGTAAGTTCAAACAAAATAGCTTGAATCTCATCAGCATCTTGCCTTGTATCCAGTTCATAAGCAGTGAACTTCTTCTGCAAGTTCTGAAAAACCTACACCCACAAACATCCAAGTAAAATTATTAAATAAATAATATAACGGTGTAGATACATACATCTTTGGCTAATTTGCAATATGGGCAATACGACTTGGAGAAGATGACAACAAGATCGCTGTTGATCATTTCTTTGACTTGTACTCTTGTTATGTCTGCCATGCCTGTTACAGGTGTATTAACTTTGGAACTGAAACCACCCATGATTTGATATTTCTTACGTTATCTATTCTTCACTATCTAAGTGAAGGATAAAAATTATGCATGAGTGAAATGATTGATAATTGGAATGTGTGATCACAAATCCATACACAATATGAGTGAAATATCAAGCAAAATGATTCATACATCTATAGAGTAATATTAGATTAGGTAATTTATTAAAATACTTACGAATTTGATGATGTTCTATTTGTCACTATATCGAATAATCGAAACCGATAGAAATGAAGTGCTGTACTTACACCGGCCAGGTTCGTTGATGACTGAATAATCTAATTGACAGCTATTTAGTTCGAATGAGTACCGTTTGGCGCATTGCTTTCATTTTTGAAAGCATTTTTATGGAAATTGTAACATATTTTGCCATCTTATCTTGATATTTAAACAATTCTGCTTTTTTCACTATGCAAGTTTACTATCTGCGATAGATATTTAATACAGCTATTTATAGCTAAATAGACACATTTTTTGTTGTGGTTTCATCTATGCATGAGCCATGAAGTAGCATCCAATAATCGCGGAGAACAAGAGAATACTTTAAGGGAAATATATAAATGCACATAGTTTTCAACACAATACACTTTAAACATAGAAAAATACCACGCAAAAAATTGAATATTATGAACATAGTATCACGCAAACATTAATTCAAATAGTTTGCAATTTAAAAAATTAATACTTCAAACATAAATTTAATACAATTTACAATACACTTTATTTAATTTATGTTCAAAGTATTCATTTTTTAAAGTGCAAAGTATTCGAATTCATGTTTGCGTGGTACTATGATCAAATTATCCGATTTAATGTGAAAATATAGTATTATTAAGTGATTTTATTTTTCTTATATGCTGAATACATTTAACTGATGCGCAATTTTTTTTCGTTGTTCAATTTATTTATTTTGTCTGCAAATTAATTTAATTTGTGTGAAAGGAATTTAAATTAATGTGCATTTAATTCCATCCCAATTATTTTCGGAGAAATTGCTACGGAATCCAAATTTAGCTATCTAGTTTATAGATGTGGTATAACATTCTTAATTGACGCATTTCCCAATTCCTGAACATGGAAGAAAGTTGGGCTTGCAATCTATCCCTGCAATAGGCAAAGAAAACTGGCGAATCCCGATTAGGCGGGAAAACCTTATTTTATAATTTACGAATTTCTTAATAAAAAATTATTGCCAACCCCTTAAACGCTAAAAATTTAGAAACGCCCCCGTTAAAAATCACTGGTTTAGGTAACGACTTTTTCTTTATTTAACACTTGCTTCAGCAAAGAAATAAATAAAACATATTGGATATAAATTTATTAAAACTCTTTAAACATATTACAAATAAAAGTTATTAAAAGTTAGCAAATACAACCAATTTTCCATCACAAAATAATTATTACCAAAGTTGTCATACTACACAAATGTTTTTGATTAGAATTATTATAGTTAAACTCGATTGTGTAATTACTATTATTAATGTCTAATGTCAATACAATAAAAAGTTTTGTACTTGTGATTATGAAAGATATAAAAATGTATTACGACTTTAAAATAAAAGCCTTATTGAATAAATTTGTACACTTAAGAATGGCTTTTGTTCCCAATACATTTTACATGCCAAAATGCATTAAATCAATGCATTCAATTCAATATGCTGTGCATTCTTATTCTTTTGTTGCAAATCTCGTATCTCCATTATATCAGTTTTTAGTTTCAGTTTAACAATGCCCCTGCAGATGGCTTCTCGATGGTTTTGTTCAGTAACACCAAGTCGAAGTAAAGAATTATCATTGATCCTTAGCAATGTTCGACCGGTAATTTCATGCATCAGAAATAATGGACTATATTGTTGAAATAAATCGGAGAAATGACGTCGAAGCCACTTTTGCACATCCGATACGGTCCATGAGTAAATCGACTTGGGCTTTTCATTGATGGTTTTAACCTAAAAAGTATAATAATATTATAGGGAGTGTGTTGGTGCATTAATCACCACTGTTATTCACTACATACCTTAGGTTTTAATGATATAATTGATTCAGCAACCATATTAATGATTATTCATGCATAGGTTTATTTGTTATACGTTTCAAAAATTGATGAACCTACATGGCCAAAATATTATGAGATTGGCGAAATGCGCATGCGGCAACCACATTGTTTTTGAACCGGTTTTGGGAGAAAAAAGTTTCATCTTTGAAATGGTACAGATTCTGGTGTAAGCAGGTAATATTGTTTCTCAGGTAAATTGAATAAAATTATATATCGTTTATTGATGAGTTACAAACTTAAATATGTAGAGAATTTATTTAGTAAAACAATTGCCAGCTGTATAACAAAATTTTGTAGAATAATGCTAATCAGTGTATTTATTACATACAACTTGTGTTGTATATTTAGTGCAGAATTATCAAATATCTATTGGTCATTACATACGGTAAATAAAACATGGGGAATTTGCCTAATTATCTACAAAACTAGGTGTAGTACCAAAATAAATTGTTCAATAATTTAGCAACAACACATCGCGGCACATTATCAGAAAGAAATAACCTCAAAACGATTGTTACTTGTTTCCGTATGAATTAATTCTCACAGAAAAACTTATTCATTGTTTTTACGGTTTCGATCTATCCAGATTTCGACATAATCGATTATAAATTACGCAACGATCAAATATTGTTTTCCATTAACGCATATTATGATAATTGTTATCTTGTTGTTAACATTGCCATTTGACCTCATCAGATTATATTAACGTGAGCATAAAGAAGGCACTACATAGCGTATTTTATTTCTGCTGACGACAGTCCGTCCACTAGCATTTCCATTACAACATTTCATTTCTAGCAACAAGTGTTCTAAGTTACGGATATGTCTGCAAATGTTCTCGTCATTGGTGGCGGCGGCAGGGAGCATGCGATTGTATGGAAATTATCGCAAAGTCCAAAAATTGATCATATTTTTGCCGCTCCAGGAAGCTTCGCAATTGAGCAGTTACCCAAAGCAAAGAATGTCGTCAGCTTGGATATCAATAACTTTGAGGTAGGCGCTAGAAATAAATACTCTTATCTTCAAATGGTATCAAAGTTTATTATCTCAATATATTAATGACGAAATTTACATTTGTTCTTCGAAATTGTTGGATACATAAAATATGTAAGTAAAAAACAGTAATAAAAAAAAATTATTAATTATTATTGAGAAGCCCGCTTATCATCTGGATTTAATTCGGAGACTTTCGGATCTTAATTTTCAATGTTGCGAGTTTTTCTTGCGGTTCTCTCTAAAAATTGAAGAAGACGAAGTTAAATTGTCGAATATTTAGATTTTCATGATTTTTAAGAGGCTCGTTTACCTATAACACGGTAACTATGATTTTTAGCATATAAATGGAAATGTTTGAAAACTAATTTTAAACATCCAGAACGTGCCTTAACTTTACAGGAATTTATTCAACGTGACAGCACAAATCGGAAATTCTATTACGATACGTATCTAAAGTATTTATCGCTTAATAATGTGCCTTTGGAATTTCGCGAAAATATCAAATGTTCTGGCCGTTATCAGCAGCGGCATTACTAGAGTGGGGGGGGGGGCAAAGAGGGGACATCTGTTTACGGGCACAGCACCAA